>CAVNYN010287186.1:0-21346 GCA_963692815.1 Nyctanthes arbor-tristis
TTAAAATATTTTTTTTCCCAGCCGGATAAGCTTAGGGTTTTTTTTTTTTTTTTTACTATTTAAGACAATTTTCTCTTTACACACATTTGAGAGTTTTCATCATATATAGTACAATTTGGTGTTGATTTATCGCTTTTTGCACAAAGAATTATGATCTTCCACAAAAACTAAACCAGTTGGTTGTTTCGTGACACTTGATATTTTTCAAAAAAGAAGATGAGGACGAGAAGAATTAATCAATAATGGGTGATGAATGAACAATAAGGTATAAGATCATAATGTTTTAAATTTGTTGTCAACAATTAGCCAAGTGTTCATGTATACCAAAATGATTTGCTTTTGCAATCTGAATGAAACTGAAGTGACTCTGGTTTAGGGTTACCCCATTATTAGTGTTAATGTATAGTGGGTCCCATGTGAGGACAGACAATAAAATATATATAACCACAAACCATCTGTGAAGATACCTCAGTCGATCCCGCAGACAAACCATCGGGCTAATGTTCAAATTTCCTGTTGTCTGATGGATACATGATAACCCTAACTTGCTTCGAGGAATATTTGATGACTTTTTACCTTCAATTCCTGGCCCCACTTTATCTCTTCCCTTTTGCTTTCAGTATATAAGAGCACAATTGAGTCTTAGGTGAAAAAACCCAAATTTTTGGGTATTTTCTACAAGAAACTCAAATAGTGTGTTAAAAGAAAGAGGTAAAAATTCATTTGGAGGGGGAGGGGGGGGGGAATAAACCTAAATGAATTTGGCCCCTCATTTACCCTTTCCCCCTCCCATTCTCACTCCCCTTCCAATCTAATAAAATACCGCCACGTATCAAATTCATATTTTTCCTTCCACTTTTCCTCTCACACATTATTTAAAAATATGATTTTTCCTCTTATATTTTTCCTCTTAGCTTTTTTTCCCCTAAAATTAATCTTGCTCTAATATAACCAATTATATTTCGTAGAGATTTTGCAAAAATGACCACCTACCACCCCACCCCACAACGCCCGCCATTAATTGAAGATTTGAAGTGTACATGGGCCCGCTGCAGGCACCGGTGCTGATAGACCTGTGGCAGGGAGCGTTAACAAAAGTTCCACATTTTCAATGACTTTGACGTGTCGCCAACACTTGATAATGAAAAAGAACTTTTATTTTCAACCTTTCATCAATTTCTGATGGATTTTTATATATTTCTACGAATTCTAAGTTAAACACTTGTATCTTTTTACAAAATTCGACCTGTTACTGTCGGATTTTTTCGGATTTCATGGTTTTTAATTAATATACAAAATCAACGAAAATTTATAATCATTAAATTCTAAATCGAGGACGCACTATTTTTTCTTCATCACTCTAATTTTAAATTATTATATCACAATTAATTGATTGTACGAGATAAATGAAATGTTTATTACGATATTAGTAAGTTCTAAAATAAATTTATATAAATTTCTATAGAAATTGAAATTGACAACAAAATTTCCCCCTTCCAGGCCAGTTTTTAAAAATTCATATTAATTCAACCCATGCAAAATACATTTTCAACGGCTGAATGAGAGATGATCATGATGTTACAATTTTTGGTAAAATTCAAACTGGAAACAGTTATATAGCAATTAACTTGTATCTGTTAGAGTTTATTGTAAATGTTAGAGTTTATTACGTTATAATTGTTTACTTTATTCTATGTTTAGTTTAGTATTTCAATTATTTAAGTTGTGTACATTATCCCTTGTGTATAAAACATGTATATCACTTTATTCAATTATTCAATGCAATCTAGGGTTTCTTCTTTCACTTTTCCTGGGTTCTTATTGTGGATTGATACAATTTGTTCTTGTGGTTTGATTCAATTGTTGATGTGCTGAATTGTTCACATGGTGCAGAGCCTTCGATTTTGGGCTAGGTTTATCGTTGCTTCCGCTCTCCAGCGAGCGGCATTACGCCACTCGTCTAGCAAAGTCTTTTGTTTTATTTATTTCCGTTATTGTCTTTGATTCGTTTCTCAATTTGAATAAATGGCCAATATTTAAAATTAGGTATTAGTATAATCTCATAAATTTTTATATCCTTTCAAACAGATGAAATAAATTTATTACTTGTTTATTTATTTATTGTTTTGGTAGTAAAAGAATAATTAAATTTAATGAAATCCATTAAATTATGCTAATGTCTATTAAATTCTATAATAAATAAGCAATAGATGATAGTACTGCAATGCATATATTCAATAAGATGATATTACATGACTTCCAATTCTAATTAACATAATTATAGACAACAGCCAAAAAATATAAGAGAAGTGCTTCATGTACGCCGATACATGGCATTAATCTGTACATCCTTACACAAATATTGATGTGCAAGAATTTACAGTTGGTACATATAAAATTTTCCAAAATATTAACTATCACGCATATACTACTTTCTAGCATACAGGACCATTTAGCAAACAATTATAATTAGTGCCAATTAACAATAGTGTTATTGTTAAAATTTGGAAGTGCGAAATCACCTAATTAATAGCGTCATGCGTCCATGATGAGGCAAGCCACGCGAAAATTTCCCAAATCAATATGATCTTTTAGTTCAAGTTGAGCATATCGGTCTCACTTGCCGACTCATCGTCTTCTACATCAATATGATCAGTTCCCAAGTTAATTCCGTGGCCATGGCCTAAGGCCTTAATGTGATCTTTCAAAGTCCTTTTGTGCTTGAATTCAGAGCCACAAATGCAGTACCAAATCTTACCACAATTCTTCTCATGGGTTCTCCAGTCACCCTTAACTGCAAAGGGTTTCCCACATTTTTTGCAAATGAACGATTTTGTTCCGTGCTTCCTCTTGTAATGTGTTTGGAGGGTTCGGAAGTCTTTCAGGGGCCTTGCCGTTGGGTGATCGATATTGTGTTTGCATCCTGGTGCACAGCAATAGCATGGTATCCTAAGCATTCCAGTTGGTTGGGTTCCTCTTAGCGATTCTGGCCCTTTTTTGTACTGTGATCCATGCCCCCACATATGCATCTGAATAATAAAGAATTTGTGATAATATCACAAAGCCAGAAACTAAAAGGAATATGTAAATTGAGCAATATAATGCCATATATATTGTACAATACTATACAATAGTGTTACAATTTGGATATGAAAATTTAATATTGGAAACTCCACTTAATTGTCTCCAATGCTATATATTCAATCTAGCTTGTTAAACGTTTTTATCAAGCCCAAATATTGAATAGTTCAACGAAAAAGGAAGAAACAGCAAATCATAAATTTCAATAGCTAGCACATGCATGTTCTCGATCTTATGTGCTTTTTTCAGTTTCCAAACACTGAAATCTTGTTTCTTTTAACAGTTTCATAAACACATTTTTGAAAATAAGAAGTTTTGTGAACTGAAAAGAACTTGGAAGAGGAAAAATGTCGTTTGAAGTGTTTTTAGTTTTTGGAAAAATTGAAAAACTATATAAAATGGTCAACATTTAGAAATAGATTTCGGTTAAAAAAGTTAAATTAGTCAAGCAGAAGATAGAAAATTTTAAATGAAGCAAATATATAAAAACCTATACCTGCAAGTTATTGTATCTGTTAAAACTCTTGGAACAAAGATAACAAGAAAACTGAGTTGGTCCTTCCATAATCTGAGAAGGGGTAGGAATCCAATATTGGCCCTTGTTCAGGCTGTTCAAGGGTAGCCCCGAAAACACATTGAAACCATCTTTTTCTGTACCTTCTTGAGATGACGAAACCCCGGATCCTGTTGCATTGGAACTAAAGCTTCTTGGAGGGCCGATATGCAAAGACACGGTATCACTTTCATCAGTTGCAACTGCAGCAGAATTAGAGCCAATTTCCTTGGAAGAATTGCATGGCTGCTCATGATCATCTTCTGTAGTGAGGCTTAGTTGGTTAAGAAGTGGAGGTGCCTCTTTTATGGGAGGTGATGTGAAGTTGAAAAATCCTGTTGAGAAATAGTTGCTAGGTTCAGTCATGATTAAAGTGCTTCAAAGGATTATGAAGATTTTTTCTTTTTACTTGATTCTTGTGAAGATTGAACACACACGTATAGGTTGCAGCCCTTACGTACTCTGATCGAAATAATAAACTAGACTAGATCTCTACGGGAGAGACATTATCAAACTATATTAATACGCATTTTGAAGGGCTACCGTTAGAAGAGAGGGAAGAACGAATGGACAGTACCAATGTGTTCTTTTTTCTACATGTAGATAAGACAGAAAGTGTCGTAATTAGGGTCAGTGATAAATTCAATGCCCATTTTATCCTTAACCATGACTTGATACCTATTTTAGGAATTAAAAATTGTAGAGTGCAGTCGTGAAAATGTAAAAAATAAAAAAATTATGAAAAATATATGGATTGAAGTAAATTTGATTTATTGACCAACAATTTTCACTTTAAAAATTGTTGTAAAGAACAAATTACAAATTAGGTCTCTCTAATAGACTGACATGGCCAACTATATATTAAATACGCCTTTTGAAGGGCTGCTGTCAGGAAGAAAATGGTAGGAATTGTCAATTTTAGCATGGTACAATATTATTTTATTTTATTATTTTTTTGGACAATAATAGCTTGAAACATTTACCTTAGTAGGTCATGCAGTAACATATCTATAATAAATAATCACTTCACCATAAATAGCTGGTTTTTAGTGTTATTATAAATTTAAATATTCACATCATATACAAAAATTAAAAACTTTTAAGTAACATTTTCTCAATAATTATAAAGTTCATTAATAAGAGAGGGAAAAAAAAAAGACTCCCCAAGACTTATATAAACTCCATGCAACGTACTTCCCGTTTGAGCTTAATGTGGAAATATTTTTCCACTTTTCGAATTGTGAAATATTTCTAGAAGACAAATAATCATATTTGTGAAATATTTGACAGTTTGATGTTAATTCAATCTTTAAAGGAAGAGATAACATAGTAATGTTTACATGGTTCATATCATAAGATCACCATGGCTCCTCTAAAACAAACTGAAAGAAGTACCAAATATTGCCCAGAAGGCAAGTAACATTACAAACAGTTACAGTTAGTAAAAGAAAGGGCAAGAATACGAAGACGCTAATCCTATTGTGATCAAAGGGCTAAGGCGTCAGCTTGAGTACTAGCTGGAATGAGTGCAAAATTTGCTTGCTTCTTTGCTTTGGTAATGCTGTGGCTAAGGGATGAATCAAGAAGAGATTTTTCTTTCAGAGTCCATCATTCACACAATCTCAGCAATGTTTTATTTCATTTCATGCCCTTTCATCAGAATTAAAACTTGAGGCAATTTGTTCTCTAAGTGGAGAAATGTGACAAGAAAAGTAATTATATTATGATTGGGGTTTAGGTTTATTTACGGTTTTATTCTACGAGTAGGATTTTAATTTAAGGTGATTTTCTTTATTTTGTTTGGATTTTAATTCCTTTCCCTTATTTTATTTATTTAGCTTCCTAGACAAACTAGGACTAGAAATATTGTGCCCATATAAATAGGGCTTGCGAAGTTTTAATTCATTCGATTAATAATAACGTTTCTTCAGTTGATACTCTTGTAGTGGCGGAGCCATAAGGGTGCATGGGTATGCATGTACATCATAATATGCACATATTATTATATATATTTATTTTAAAAGGACACTCATATTAGATTTGTGTTTATTAGTTATTACATGGATATCTCTTCATTAGACAATTTGTAAAATTTCCAACCATACCTTTAAAAAAATAATAAAAAAATAAATCCGACTGCCCTGAGAAAAATTCCTAGATCTTCCCTTGCTTTTTCCCCCAATTTTCGCTGCAAATTCCCTTCTCTTTCTTCCCATCTTTCCCTTTCGAGTGCCTAAGGATTCTTATTACCTAATCTACTGTTCTAATTGGTAATTCTCTTCGTGCTTTTAATTATTTCCTAATCCGTTGTTCTAAAATCTCCACTATACGCATTTTATTTCCCTAAATCAACTCTAAAATCTCTGTGATAATGCATCTTAATTTCCTAAATCAATGCTAAAATCTTGGCGATTTATTTTCTTTGACAAATGGGGAGTTTATATGGACTTGGGTTGATTTCAGGGTTCAATTGATTGAGAATTTGGTCTAGGAGCTGCGATGGATTTAAGAATTTGGTCTACGTACTTAAAGTAAATTCAAGAAGATATTAGACAAGTAGAAGAATACTGAAATTGTGAAAAAATTTGTTGGATTATCCATTTTTAAAAATTTTGGTTGTTTGAATTTAATCTTTCAATAAATCTCTCAACTATTTATTTTTCTGAATTATCTTTACTATATCAATTTAATATATGGCACAATCTCTCTTATTTATAGTGTAGATCTATTAGTTTATAAGAAATTTCAGATCTTATATTTTACGAATACTATATTGTCATCGCTTTAGTTGACTAATACAAACTAAGGTATGTTAGTTTTATCTATCTCGAATTAGAGTCGTACTCTTTACTTCAAATATTTTTCCTAGGCACATGCATTCTTTATTTGTGGATTCTTTATATGGGTTTTAGCACCTTTATTTTAACAAAGAACATAAATATGCCTACTCCAATTTCTGTTATATAAATCTAATCTAATATTATTGTTGTTTCAAGTTTCCATGGATTCCTCTCAAAAAAAAAAAAGAAGAGTTTTCATGGATATAGTTTTTCTTGGCTAGGGGAAGTTTTCGTGTTTGACTCCTATAGTAGCAGTCATGCTGCACAGGTGATAATTAGAGTCCTTTCTTTTTTCGTCTTAAATTACATAGAAAATTTTTAATGTAATACCTGGTATCCATGTTTTGTGGTGCTTGATAGTATATGTTTGAAAATTTTAAAGTTTTCTTCATTTCTTTCTTAGAATTTGATGTTATTGAATGATGATCAAGTGTTGTTGGCTAATTTTTATGTTTTATGCAATTATGGCATGATAGAAAATAAAATAAGAAAAACTTATAATGATGCACTAGAGATTTTTAAGTATGATTGGTGGTGTTTCGCAATCAAAGCTGTAATCTTTTGAAAGCTAAATCACTCATTTATTATTATTATTATTGCTTCCTTTTCTTTTACAGAGAGATATGAATAGGGAATTCATTTAGATTCTCAGAAAGTTAGAGAATACAGGATCTAGATACAACTGTTTGAGGGTCACGTGTTAGACTGACTTTCTTACCATTGGAGCATACAACATTATGCTTTTACACTTTTTTTTTGAATGATATGGCCTTCAACGAAGAGCAATCATGAGGATTGCACTACAAGAAATATGAGTAACAACGACAAAACCTTAGCAACGAAAACCCAAGCGTCCCTATAGGCTACCATCTATGACGATGACCATATGATGGAGGGTGGGACCTGTATGTAGGTTATAGTGGTGACTATGTCGCCACTATAGCTTAATGTTGTCGCTAAAAATAGACCCTATAGGGACAAAACATTTTTCGTTGCCATATTTCTTGATCGTAGCGATGACACGCAAATGTCGCCGCCAAATGTCTTGATCTATAGCAACGGCGTGGAAATGTCGTCGCTATACTATTGGTGGGAAGGTTTCCTACCTTTGTCTCTTGTTTTTATCGACGACAAGTTGTTGCTGTAGGTTAGATATTGGTCACTATAGTTGTAAAAATTTATATAATATAAATTAAAAATGCAAAGCACAAACCAAAGATTCATTCACTCCAAATGGTGAGGCAAAAGAGAGATGAAGGCAAGGTAAGGGGTTCAAATCCTCATGCTTGCAAAATAAATATTTCGTGAAACGAAACGGACTGGGCCAGGTCCAAGTGGTCGGTTGGGAAAAATAATTAATGAAAAAAAGGGTAAAATTTACAACAATGACAAGAGTCGTCACTCTAACATGTCGCCGCTATAGCTTATAAATATCACCCCTATAGGGCAACAAGTACGGGCCTATAGTAAAAATCAGGTCGTCGCTAAAAACCGTCACTATTGTCCTATAGCGGCGGCGGTTTGTCTGATTTGTTGTAGTGTTGATTACTCAAAATCTAGAGTTTTAATTTAGTTTGAGGGATCAAGAAAAGACTCACTTTTAAATTGAGTTCTTATTGAAATTTGGATCTAACTAATGTGTCGGTAGCTTTTCAAAATATCCACTGAAATCTTTGTTATTTTTGAATAAGTTTCTTATTTTTGCCTTCATTATCTCTTTTTTGGCAATCATATATAATGTACAGAATTGGTTTTATATATATTTTGAGTTTTTTTAGCGAGATGTATGAAAATAATTTATAGACATCGCAAATATTATTTGTATATAGGTTGTTGGGTATTATTATAAGCTTGATTATAACATGTTCGTTAAGTTCGCATATATAATAAAAGCTGTGTTTACAAATTGGCCAAAATTATTATATTACTATGTCAAAAAAAACGTTAAAAAGAAAAATGAAAGATAAAATGACTTGGTGCTAAATGTTTTAGTTTAATCTCTAGAGAAAAATTGGGGAATTACTAATGCATCCTAACAATATTAGCTTTTGTTAACTTCGTCTCATATTTAGCAATCGATTAACCCACTTAATAATTAAATAAATAGTGCCATAGCCAATGAATTTTAAGATTCTACAATACACCGAATAAGAGGGAAAAACTTTATTAAGATACTATATGGTCAAGCCATACCATATGATGTTAGATCAAGACTAATTGTTTGGTACAAGTCTATATCATCAAGTTGATCAATATATTAGAGATTATCCATTTTGAAAGTACAGTGGAATATATATTAGATTCTTTTTCATTTTCAAATGTTCGTTACTTGATGGTCTATTCCATTTTTAGTTATCATTTTTAGAATGTCTTTCCGTACAACGCACAAGTGCAGTACTAGTTATTACCATTATATCCTCTCAATGTAAATTTTTACCAATATATAAGTTCTCACAACAAAATAATAAATTAAATAATATAGTAAACATATAGCCATCGGTTTTATTTTATGACATGTAGTTTATCATATTGAATTTAATTAAAGTAAAAGTTTTGAAATTGATTTAATTGTACTTCTTTATTATTATTATTATTATTATTATTATTATGCCATCAATCTCACGAGTAGGCCCTTAATCGAAATGATAAGGAAGTCCCAATAACCCAATACTTATGAGAATGTGCCTACGATTGAAAGCATATATAAAATAAAAGCGTATATAAGCGGAAGAGTGTGTGTATATATATATTTAAATATTTATTTATTTATTATTTTATTTATTTTTTTAGAAAATATCTCTACTCGAAAATCCAAATTCGAGATATAACTTTATATATATATAGATATTATAATATATATTATAATTACGTATATTATATATGTGTATAAAATAAACACACACACACACACACACATATATATATATACAAGATATTAGAGATTTAATTTGAAACTTAATTAGTTGGAAATGTGCATTTATTTATTAAAATAAAATAAAATAAACAAAAAAAGAGGCATATAAAAGTAGGATATTGATTTTGATGGAAAATTTGCATATGATCTATCTTACTTTAATATATATAAGATAAGGTAAGATAAGATTTTTTTCCTTGGATAATACTATGTATACGGGATTTTTCTCTTCCCTCTAGGTAAATTCTTGTGTTCTGAAGGTTTTTATTACTTGAGAAGTCCTTGACGTGGTCAGTGGCGGGGTTAGGCAGTATTGGAGGGGTAGACTGGAAGGGTGAGTCGTATAATACACATGATTAAATTACCCTTTATATATAATTTTTTTTACAAGCTTTAAAAAAAAAAAAAAAAAAAAAACCAATTTGGGGGATCCCCCCACCCGCGGGGGCCAACGCCCCAGGATGCGGTATAATAAATAGAGTGGGGTTTTTCCATTTCTCTATAGCTTTCGGTCAAATTTGTATTTTGATTCCATGACATATTCAGATCGATCTCTAGCTACGTCGACAGACTAATTAATCTGGTAGCCAAATTAGTTCAGCTTCAACAGGGTGACCACGTACAAATTGGATAGATACATTACACGCAGTTGGAGTAATAATAATAATATTATACTACCTCCATCCCATAAAAATAGGCCCAGTTTCTATTTTAATTTGTCCCACATTATAGTCCAATTATATAAACGAGGTTGAAGAATTAATTATTTTCCAAATAATTAAACCCTTAGTCCAACTACTAATAAATTTGTAGTGCATTAAATTGAATTAGTCTTGAATAAAGGTATATTAGGGAATTAGATGTATATTTTGTATTTCTAAGTACATTAATTCACATTTGTTAATCCACGAGATTAATTAATATGAGCTTATTTTTATGGTGCAGAGGTAATAATAATGTAGGCGCACGTTAAAAAGCCTGTGTATGCTTGATGCTTGTGCTCCAATCCTAGCCAAGCCTTGGACTAATAATGTGATTAATTTATCACCGATAATCACTATCGTATCTATTAATATGGTGACATTAAATGATAAAAATCAAATAAAATGTACAAACTCCCAAGAGATAAATCCCATGTCGATTAAATATAAAAATATAAACCATCATATAAGCATTTGAGTTCCTTCTCTTTAACAGGTTCAACTTTTAAGATGGAACTCTAAATCTTAATATGGTATCAGAGCCCACATCTCAAATGAGCAATCCAATTTAGTTAACATTCAAAACGAGCACATAGATTTCAAGATTGATCTATTCCAATAGGCCATCATCTAGCGAGGGCATGTTAAGGGATCAGCTAAATCCCATATCGATTAAATATAAAAATATAAATACATATAAACATTTGAGCTGCCCCTCTTAAAAAGTTAACCTTAATTATAAGATGATACACTAAATTTTAATATGAACACGTGAGACACTTAACTACACTTGTTATTTAATGTCACCTAAAAGTAGTGATAATCATCCATGGTGATAACCATATGAAAACTGAAGACCCTTTTGTATGAAATTTGCTGAAGTATTATTTGGGATGAATTGCAGAGAATACTCGCTAGGGACAAGGATATGGTATTGGATTCGGTTTTCAAGTACAAATATAAGTCATGTGCCATTATATAAGTAGAAAGATTAGTCATGTGCCATTATATAAGTACAAACATAATACATGTGGAATTACAAATACAATACGTATAGGATTATATTCTGTAGTGAATTAAGCGAATGTATGCAAAAAAGAGTAAAGGCAGAATCGAAAGAACACCAATAATTTTCGGCCCAAAGGCCCAGAAGAAAATCCCAGATCTTTTTTGGGGGTATCTTAGATAATCTACTATTGAGTCACCCTCACAATACAAGCAATACTCTCAGATCCTAAGGTAGAAACCAAGACAGTATCTGGCCCTTACAAGAGTCCTAATCTCACAAAGAGACAAGATCAAACAGAGAAGGAAAGAGATTACATAGAGTAAACTCACCTAACCCTCAAACACTCTAATAGAATCACACAACCGAGAAGAAGGCGGGTTAAAAAAATAATGCTCTTCAGTTCAACCTAAAACAAAAAAGGAAAAAAACGTTTTATATGAAAGCCCTAAAAGAACCCTGTCAATATCTGTCCATGTGGCATCACCTGAAGGAAGAATCCGAGTGAATGAAAATGCGTTAACAACTCTTAATCAAATAAAAGAAAAGGAAATAGCAACTCCTTCATATTCAATGAAGCCAATATTGCCAAGAAATATTACAATACTACCAACATAATGTTGGAAAATACTTCCATACAACTCGCAGTTGGTGGGAGGTAAAGTTAGGATCTCAAAGATCTCAAGACTAGCAGGGATGGAGGCATGGAGCTAAGTGCGGGCATTGCTAGGTTAAAGCCTAGCAGGCCCCCAAAAAGGAATTTTGAAGAATGTGAAATTTTTTAACTCGAATTGTTTTAAAAGATTTACTGACCCACTAATTATCGAATAAAAAAAGTCCAAAATTAAGCAACGACTAAGCCAATTATTTGAATAAAATTTTTTCTGCACAGAACAAAGTTTGATTATATATATATATGTATTATTCAAGTGATGTTCATAGACTAATTAGAATGTCAAAGGGGATATCTTTAATTGCCTCACCAACAAAAAATTATTTATCACCAAGCAATTCAAATGTCTTGCTCAACACTCCTACTCCAAGACTTGGTCCTGTTCAAAGACTTATCAAAACTTGATAATGATTAATGTAACATTCAGCCACTTAAAAGTGATACTCCCTATTATGAATGTGGTCTTAAAAAACGTATCCTTATAATATCACATTATCTTGTTTTTAAAAAAAAAAAAAAATTCTGCTAGCGCACACTAGTGAAAAAAGTTCTAGCTACGTCAGCCTTACCAATAATTAGGCAAGGCGTCATGGAGACTTTTTGATAAAGCAATGCACTTGACCTAGCGGTCCGGCTATGGAAGCAAGGCCGAGTTCCTTACGGAGCCTGGTCTCCAAATCACAGACTGACACCTTACCTGACACACACCACATGGCAGCATCTCATTGGAAATCGGGCTTCATAAGGAACGCGACCCTGATTCCTTAGAAATTTCCCTTGCTAGAACCTTGCAAATTATAGATAAATTTCACTCAAATAAAGTGGCTATCTAATGTACGTCGTGGATGACACATATAGTAACAAATTTCATATGTTATCAACCCTTTCTTTTAACTTCCACGGAATTAGGGCTTTAAATAACTTCAGTCTCATAGTACAGATGTGGGGGAAGCACTGGTAAGAGCAATAAATTAATATCAATGAAAGAAAATGGCTAACACGGTAGAGAAACTTTGGACAAGATTTATAAATTCATCTGACAAATTTATTCATATAATCCACAGCTTTAGTGAAAATTATTTCATTGAATAATACAGTTCAAAGATTTACTCTGGAACAGGGACGTACATAGTTATAAATGTTTTTGCTTATTGGCTAAAAATTTTTTTTTTCAACAAGATAATGTGATATATGGATGCGTTTTTCAAGACCATATTCATAATAGGAAGTGTCACTTTTAAGTGTCTCAATCTTACATTCATTGTCAAGTTTTGAAGGTTTTGACAGTAACTTTGAACTTGGCGTAGAAGTGTCATGGGAGACATTTGGATTACTTGGTGATCATAAATCACTTTTTAGTGAGGAAATGAAGAATATCCTCTTTGACATTTTAATTAGTCTATGAAAATCACATAAATAATATATATAATCTAATTTTCTTCCATGCATGCAGAAAAAAATTACTCAAACGAATTAAACAAGAGCCAAAAGATCAATAATAGGCACACTAAAAAAAGAAAAATAGAGTAGATTTATAATAATTGGCCTAAGTGGTTGCTTGATGTTGGACTTCTTTTGTTAATTCGATAATTAGTGGGCTAGTAAATCTTTTAAGACAAATTGAGTTTTAAAATATTTTACATTCTTCAAAATTCTTTTTGGGCTACCAGGCTTCACTCTAACAATGCCTCCACTCCATCCCTGTCGGGAAGAAGAACTTTAATCATACGGGAACTAAAAATGATCCCTACGTTTCAACTAGGCATATTTTACCTTCCAAGTGGCTAATTAATCAATCTCACCTATCCTTACTAAAACATGCAGAGACATTAATGAAAATATTGTAAAATAGGATTCCTAGGAAAATCTACAGGGATGATATATATAGGGGGTTGTGTGTGTGTGGACACAGACTACCTCTATCCCACAAAGATAGTCTAATTAATTTTCTTTTTTTATCTGTCCCAAAATATAGTCTGCTTTCTTATTAAAAAAGGTAGTACTAGTTAGGATATTAATTTTCTTTTATACCCCGTATTTAATGTGTATTATAATCAATAAGATAATATTATTTAAAAAGTGTGAAATTTTTAATACTCCCTCCGTCCCAAAAAGATATTCCTCCTCTCATTTTTTATCCGTCCCAAATTATATTCCCATTTCCTAAGTTAATTTTTTAGTTTTCTAATATACCCTCATTTATGGTGCATAATAATGAACAACAAAAGACAACTAAAGTGAAATATTAGATAAATCAAAGTGTATGTTAGGAAATATATTTTTAAATTATATTTCCAATAACATTAAATGATGTTTTCTTAATCTATATAAAAAATGAGAGGGGAATATCTTTATGGGACGGAGGGAGTACTAGTTAGAATATTAAATTTTTTATACCCCTATTTAATGTGCATTCTAATCAATAAAATAATATTATTTAGAAAGTGAATTTTTTAATAAATGAAATGATATATTAGGAAAATGATATTAAATTTTACATTTTCGACACAATTAATTGTATTTTTCTTAATATGTGTGAAAATTGGTATTACACTATCTTTTTAGGATAGAGATAGTGTATAATATCCTCAAGTTTGAACTTGTGGTTTAAAGAACTCGATCAGAAAGAATGCCAGGGGACCATTTTCCTGATTTTGGAACTTGAAGGATATTTCCAAAATAATAATATTTCTACAAGCTGGATCAAACTCAGCGACTTTCCTTGCTCTGTGATCGAGACCATCAAAACTTATCAATATTTGATATTTGGTTATTTTTAATAATTTTGTTTCAAATGGTTGCCGTAAAATATTTTTTTCCTTCGATATGCTTAGGGTTTCTTTAATATTTAAGAAAATTTTCTTTTTGTGTTTGAGAGTACTTGAAAGTAATTCCATCATAATACAATTCCACAGTTAAGATCCTAAATTTTGTGTTCTAAAGGTTTTTAATTACTTGAATTGCTTACTTCAGGCAAATGGAAGCATAGTGTGGGATTTCTCCATTTCTATATCTTTCATTGCTACCTACATTTCCAATATGTTTTATATTTACACGCATTTGGAAGAAATGAATAGGTATAGGTAATAATAATGTATTAAGACTTGTGCTACATATTAAAAGGTCAGCTTAAAATTAAAAGAATAGTTAATGAAGTTCTTATATGTTATAAGCTATTCATTTTCTACTTATTCGATTCGGTGTGGGATATCCGCCTTAACATGCCCCAAGTATTTATATGTTAGCTATTTATTTTCTACTAATATGTGAGATATATTTATCCCTAACATGCCATGACAAGCTAGTGGCTCGTTCAAGCAGATCTTAGAATCCATATGCTCGTTGAAATTTAAATTATTTAGTGAGATTATTGAAGTTCCTAAGGGGTTCGGTAAAATTTTATATTTTGTATGGAATTTGCGGCGGTAGTGTTTTGGGATGAATTGCAGAATACTTGCTGGGTATTGGATTTGGGCATAGAGATCACTATAATCGATAGTACGTAGTTTGATTTAGCTATATAATCCCTAATGTTTTCTAGTAGAATTTGTTTCTTTGGTTTTCAAGTGTCAGTACCAGATATTTTTTAAAATTAATTGAAACCCATAAAAATCAATTAAAAAAATGTTAAATTCTATAATATAGAAATCTATTAAAATTCTTTCAATTCCATAAAATTCACAAGAATCCATAAATTTAAAAATTACATTACAAACACAACCTAACAACACATATTCTGCAGTCTGCAGATGTTAATCTGGCAACCATGCATAATTATTAGACCTAATTATAATGAGAACTAAAATTTGGACATGTGAAAACACCGAAGTGTGACAGCCGACAAGTCTTTGATAATGTAAGTCATGCATGGAAAAATGTCCCCAAAAATCAAAATGTGATTTTTTTTTGCTCTAATAGCTTAGCAAATCGGTCTCTCGCTTGCCGGCTCATCTTCTTCTGGATCAGTAAGATCAGTCCCCAAGTTATTTCTGTGGCCATGACCAAAGGCCTTAATGTGATCTTGCAAGGTCCTTTTGTGCTTGAATTCAGAACCACAAATACAGTACCAGACCTTACCACAAGTCTTCTCATGGGTTCTCCAATCACCCTTAACTGCAAAGGGTTTCCTGCATTTTTTGCAAAGAAATGACTTGGTTCCATGCTTCCTCTTATAATGTGTTTGGAGGGTTCGGAAGTCTTTCAGGGGCCTTGCCGTTGGGTGATCGATATTGTTCTTGCACCCTGGTGCACAACAATAGCATGGCAGCCTCAGCATTCCAGTTGGCTGGGTTCCTCTTAGAGATTCTGGCCCTTTTCTGTAGTGTGATCCATGCCTCCACATATGCATCTGAAGAAAGAATTTGCAATAACACAAAGCCAAAAAGTAGAAGGAATATATATGTAAATTGAACAGTATATTGCATGCCCGTATAATATATATTGGCATTGTGTTAAAATTTTAGATATGAAAATTGATTAATAGAAACTCGGCTTAGTTGTCTCCAATGCTATACAATTTAGCTTATAAAACATTATCAAGTACGGGTTATATTTGATTAAAAAGAGAAAAAGGAAGAAGAGCTGAGCAAATCACGACTTTCAAAAACTAGCGCATGTTCTCTTTTGTGCTATTTTCAGTTTATTTTCCAAAACACTGAAATTGATCTTGTTACCTATATAATTTCAGAAACGCATTTTTTAGAATAAGAAGTTCTGTAATGAAAACTTGAATAAATAATATTGTATTAAGTGTTTCAGTGTTGAAACTGGAAATACTCAAAATATGAAACCCTTATCAATTTTTACATATATATAAAGGAAGAAGGCAGATAATCGAAATGAAGCAAGTAAAAATTTGTACCTGCAAGTTGTTGTATCTGTTGAAACTCTTGAAACAAAGGTGACAAGAAAACTGAGTCGGTCCATTGATGATCTGGGAAGGGGTAGGAATCCAATATTGGCCCTTGTTCAGGCTGTCCAGGGGTAGCCCTGAAAACACATTCAAATCATCTTTATCCGTACCTTCTCCAGACGATGAAAGCCCAGATCCCGACGCATTGGAACTAGAGCTTCTTGGAAGGCCGATCTGTAAAGATACCGTATCATTTTCATGATCAGGATCTTCTGTCGTAAGGCTTAGTTTGTTAAGAAGTGGAAGTGCTTCTTTTAATGGAGGTGAATTGGGGATGGTGAAGTTGAACAATCCTGTTGAGAAATAGTTCCCGGGATCAGTCATGATTAGAATATTTCAAAGCAATTGATGAAGTTTTTTCCCCACTTTTTATCTGATTCCTAGGAAGAACACACGCACACATATATATACGTAGGACGTAGCATCTATGTACTCTGATTATTACTTACAGTGTTCAAAATACTAAATTAGGGTTGCTACTAAAAAGACATCTGTTGTTTGTTTCTGATATAGTGGATTACATTTAGGGCCATTTAAGACTTTACATTTTACCTTTAGCGAGTTGCGAGGCCCACCTAGGTACATTTAGGCAGCTATCTAATACCGTCGCCAATGACCAATAGTAACAAACTTCATGTGTTAATGAGCAATGACTATCTTCATGAATCATATCCTCAACCTTTTTTTTTTTACCACCCACGGTAAATATTGACTTCAGTCATGTGTTGCACCCACTACACATATTATAGGTGTGGCGGAAGCGCTACTGGGAGAGCAATAAATGTCTCATCTTCCCTTCATCCCTGTGAAGATTTCAGGTGGATATATAACAGTGTTCAGAAAATTTGGACCAAATTAAAATTCATCTTGCTAGCTATAATATTTATTAGATGTACTAATCCACAGCTTTAGTCAAAATCATTTAATTGAATTGAATACTAGAGTAGTTCAAAGATTTGTCTTGTATCGTTCTCATACCAACTCATTTCTAGCCATGCATATTTATTCATTGAAATAATTTTAATTACATGTAGATTTATAAACTTTTCTTACTTTTCAACCACATATTTTTCCAAAAATTAACATCAATTTTTAAAAAATCAAAAGCATACACTCTTGGAAGAAGAATTCTATAATTGTGGGGACTAAATATTATGATCCCTATATATTATCATTTTTGATGTACTTACTGCATATTTCTCTTTCAAAGTGGCTAATCAATGACAGTCTCGCACCAAAATGCATAGGGACATTAATGAATACATAACTGTCCTGTTAAGAGTACGAAATGGGAGAGCTAGCTAGGAAAGAAATCTACATGAATGACCATGAACATATGGTCTAAAGAAGAACTCGATCAAAAAGAATGCAACCATCGATTAATTAGGAGTATGACCTTTCAATTTGGGTCAATAAGTATATTTTTGAAAAAAAAAAAAAAGAAAAAAAGGTCTACAAGCTGAATCAACTCGAGTTCCCATGTGATGGAGACCTTTTGAAACGAAGAATTTGCATCGATTAATTAGGAGTATGACGTTTCGATTTGGGTCAATAAGTCTATTTAAAAAAAAAGAAAAAAGAAAAAAGGTCAACAAGCTGGACCAACTCGAGTTCCCATGTGATGGAGACCTTTTGAAACTAAGAATTTTTTTAGTACTTGTGCCAAATAGTCCTCTTAAAAATATTTTTTACATCTTGGATGCTTAGGGTTTCTTTATTATTTAAGACAATTTGGGAGATTTCCCTCTCATAGATTGTAAAACTAATTTGTGTACTTATATAAGGTTTTTACTTGAATCCATACATGCAATATCAAATAGTAGCATAGCGTGATATCAAACAATAGCATAGCGTGAGATATCTCTGTATCAAATTTGTATTTTATTCCATGACATTCATATCAATAGATTACACGCAATCGGAAGCAATGAAGGTAATAATTATTGTAGGTTCTTGGTGGGTTAATAGAGAGAACATGCATTAGACTTACAAATGTGATTGAGAAATAGAGTAGCCTAGAAACCATATGTAATAGGCAAAGATCTCACATTTCTATGGCAATCTGAAAATTGAAGATAATTGTCAGATTGTCTTGCGAAATTTAAATTCTTTTACGAGATTATGGAAGTTCCTAGCTAGGAAGAAGTCGGTTAATTGGAATATTGTAGTCTATTGTATGAATTTTTTGGCAGTGGTATTTTGGGGTGAATAGTATACCGGATGTTGGTGATAAGCCAACGATGGATAGTACTGGATACATACTACGAGATCATCATAATGGATAGTAGTAGTATCATTGGCTACATAATCCAATGCTTTGTAGTAGAGTGACTTCTTTAATTTTCAAGGGGTCACTAAGTATATATATGAAAAGATTTGGGTGTGATAAAAATTATGTGAAGGTTGTATGATTTACAACTTTTTAGCACGAAGATTATTCCAACAAAACTAATTGAACTCGTTGGTTATGTGAATATATGGTTATCTAGACTCTAATCAGGATGTATCCTGTCTAGTTAGTTAAACAGTTAATTTGGTATATAATATAACGCGACCTAGTTATGTCTAGCTCGAGTATGTATGCAAAAAATAAATAACACTAGAATTGTTGACAGAGAAACCCAAAACTGGAAAAATTGAGGGCATCCTTATCACAGGACGACTGATCCACTATCACAGGGAAAGTTTAGTACAACAAAAGATAATAAGTGATATCGTAATATACACTTAACACTCAAAAGGAAAATTTATAAAAGAAACTCCCTCTTTACGCCTTTTGACATGTGACAACTTCCGTTGCTTGTCTTCTTTTGCTCTCACTCTTACATGGGAACGTACATCAAGCTTCTTAGAGATCGCCTGAACTCAGCTTGGAAAACAAGACCTCCTAAACTTCTTCAAACTTGTGTGGATAGTTCCTCGCACGTATATTTATCATCTATCAACGCACTATAAAGGGTTGCCAATACATACACGATTTGAACATGAAAGTTTGGTTGCAAGTATAAAACTCACGGTTATGGCAGTGTGTTTGTTTCTCTTCTCGGTCGAGCTTCAAAGAATAAGGCACGAATGCTTCGCTCGTTGGAGTTGTGTATTTCGACCTACAAGAAAATACATATATATAGGACATGCACACTTTGAATTCTTGCGCAAGACAAGAATTAAAGTTACCATATATATAAGGAAAGTTAGAATATAAGTTTACCATAAACACAATACTTTCCTAATCCTATTAAAACTTGTCATGCAAGAAGTTAAACCTAGTTAAATAAGGTAATAAGTTGATAAAGCGAATTAGGAAACTTAGATTATGCATGAGTTCGAAATATCTTAGACCTCAAGAAAGTGTACACACGCCCCAACACTTACTTCTCGATCAAGACAAATTTGCGTGTTAAAAATATCACACGTAAATAATGTCATCCAAAAATCGTAACAAAATTTTAACAATTAATTAAAAATTAGGAATGCCGATTTTACAAAAATTTTTTGTACTAACAGGTTCATGCCTGACATTCAACATCACATATGTGCTGCCCCCGATCATGCGTTGTTTTTTGTTAGATAGATACCGGTCATGAAAGAATACAAGATGATGAGTAATCAATAACTGTTGGGTCTACCAAAATGATTTGGTCCCAAAATTCATAATGCAGTTAATTGCTGCTTGCAATCATGATGAAAGTGGACTCACTCTGTGTTAGGGTTACCCCATTAATGTATACATACAGTGGTTCTATTCATGGACAGACAATAATGATACACTGTAACATACATACGTCAATCAATCCCGAAAGAAATCATTAATAAGAGAATTCTTGGCAAATATCCCTAAGAACCTTGGTGATTCTAAGTGCTCATTCACATCTAAAATTTATTTGAGGGGGAGAATGGTGAGGTTTACTCCAGATAGTCTGCGAAGCTGGATAGGTGACACGTCTCACTCCTAGCACCTCTAACTTACTAGAAGTGTGACATTCACTGACGATAAATTCCAACTAGAAATCATAATTTACCATCAAGGCTCGTGTACATACTAATCATCCTAGATAAATTTCGACAGCATCTCTCTTGTTTTATTAACAACACCAACCTGCATAACACCCAACATCAACCCACATAGACTTCACAATGAGATAATTGCCATCAAATACAAGAAATCATACTTCTTAACGTGCAGCAATATACTGACCCCAGATATGATTCATACGGATTCCCAATGAGATCGGAAGAGCGTCGTGTAGGCATGTCAAGTCTGCAATTCATCATGATAACAAATTTTATAACAAATTACATGTGGTGGCTTGAATTATTGAAATAGCAGGCTCAACCAGACTACACAACCCAAACTCCAATTGCTACCTGCTAAGAAAATCATTGAAAAAGCATATGAGCTAATAGACCAGTGAGTGGATTTTTGTAATAAACATACTTTGGAGAATCAAAATATATAACTTTTGTAACATTTCAAACAACTGTGCAAGCGTGTGCTCTTCCGATCTCTCGCATAATTTGAAATATAATTCCAGCATCGCATGAATATTGAGAGAATCATTATGTGTTCGAAAACATCATAAACATCATTTCATTTAATAATCATCATATCATCATCAAGATTAATTCAGCTCACATCGAAACATTTATAAGATCGGAAGAGCGTCGT
>CAVNYN010287188.1:0-111391 GCA_963692815.1 Nyctanthes arbor-tristis
CTTGCAAAACCCTTGATTTAGGGTAATTCTATTGTTCGTTATTATATATTTAAATAAAAGTAATTCATTACTTTCAAAATAATAATAATAATAAAATAAAAGTAATTCATTGTTGACATTAAACATTTAAAACATCACGTGTTTTACATCCAAGATCACCAATGAGTTTATTATTTGTGAGGATAATAATTTGTTGTATTATTATTCATGATGTGTAAGTTTATTATATTATCGGCAACTCATAAGTGTAACAATCTATTCCGAAGACATGCTTAAAAAATTATAATTGGTAAAATTCTTGCAACGCAATCAAATTTTCCAGTGCTAAATAGATTTTGTTATGAAATTAACATTTTACAAGTGTATATAGAATTAATAAAAAAGTTTTTCTAGCCCCCAGGGCATATCTCCCAGTGGCAAAGGGGAGGGCGGTAAGGGCTCAGCGCGGCAGTGTGCAGGGTTCGATTCCCCAAAGGTGGAATTGGCCTTGTTGCAAGCGGGAGTAACCAATAGGGTGACGAGCCCTGGCCTTGCCATCATACCCTCCACCCTGGCTGCTGGGAGGCACATCCTGCGATTTACATCCTCCACCAAGGTCCAGGGCAGGATCGGTGGGGGCCCTCGGGTTTGGGGTTCAAACCTTTTTTAATAAAAAAGTTTTTCTAAAAGAATTAGATTCTCTCTCTCTCTCTTTCTTCTTCTTCTTTTTTTATTATTATTATTATTATTATTATTAAAATCCATGCAACACACTATGAATATACTAAGCATTCCTTCTTCTTCTTTTTTTTTTTTTTAAAGTAAATATACTAAGCATCTCTAATGCAAAGGATGTGGGGTGAAGGTCATACAAGAAAGAGAAAGATACAGAAAAACTTGGTGAATCCCACATGTTTCCTTTTTTTTCTTTAATTTTTTTCTTTTAATCGCTTTTTTTTATTTACACTATTTTTCCTTCACTTTTCCCTCCTTGGGTCACATGTAAGGCCTAAAACCACACATTCATTTCCACCTTCTTCACTATTATTTTATCATTATTTTTAAATTTCTATTTATCTTTCTCTTCTTTTCCATTTTTCCCTATTTTCTTTCTTATACCCCTCCCCCCCCCAACACACATTCAATTTAAATAATAATAATGCAATGTAGTACTAGTGGTACTTAGTACCAGTCTATGTAGCAACTAATGTGGCATTGAATGATAAGTGAAATTAAATACATGAATAAAAGACCCACTTAATTTGACTTATTATTCAATGTCACCTTAATATAGTGTCAAATACCAATAGTACTAAATAACATTGTTAAACCCGTTATCTCTCTCCTATGTGACCTTCATTAGGCTCAAGGGCAAGTCATCAAGTATAATGCTTCTCCAGTAAATAACACAACAATGGCGTTAAGTGACCTCAAAGATCCTCTATTTAGTTTTATTTAAGTGACCTCAAATAACACAACGGTGGCTGATGCTATGGAGTCGATGGAGCAGCGGAGCAGGTTTGGCTAGATTTGGGGGGTTGGTTCGAGATTGGGGATCGGCTACGCCATGGAATGGTGGTGCGGTTGGTTTGTTCGGACAAGGAAGAAGGTCGATGGGTCGGCAGGGAACGGTTTTTGGCTGCTTCGTCTCCGGCGGCTTCACAGTTGCCGGCGATTTTTCAGATCGTATGGGGGGTGCCGTTTCGAAGAGAGAGAAAGTGTGTGGCTTTGGTTCTGTTGGTTTGACGTTTTTGAAACAAAGAAAAAAAGGGGGGCAGACTTTTTTTGTTTGATTTTTCTACTGGGGCCGTCCAAATTTTGGGGGGAATCTATTGTACACGCCATGTCACCAGCTTTGTGTTTTGTAGGAAAGTCTTTTGGTTTTTGTAGAAAAACTGTTGAACTTTCTTGCTTTTCTTCTATGTGGCCTTGCAAGGTACATTTTGGTACTAGATTGGATAGATTGTCCTGAGTGCCCTCAGTGGCATCTGTGATTCTAGTCTGAATTGAGCTCTACACCTTTTATTGACATATATATTACAGTTGACATATGGTAACATCCTATTCAACAACGGCTTGACTTATTGTTTGTTTTTAAACATTTTCTATGTACAAATTTTACAAGTCCAACTAAGGTAATATGGAATGAGCAGAGAAAGAAAGAGAGCTAACATTCAACATTTGAGAGAGAGAGAGAGAGTATTCAACACTAACACAAATAACATTCAAGATGAAGGGAGTTCAATTCTATTCAGTAGGCAGCAGCATGACTATGAAGCTATCTTTTCAACAAAGTAGTTGCCCCGAGACAATAGCTTTCTAAACTGGATCTTGTCCCCTACACCCAAGCCTTTCAGCTTAAGGAAAGTTAACCAACCAGTGAGGAACACCCTGCCATTCTCCTTTCGAACCACATAAAACGTGTGACTGACCTTCTGATCGCCATTCCTGAACTGCACAGGCAATAGTCGGCGTGCTATAGTGTCTGCTACTGCTGCAGGAGCCTCAATGTAGTTATATATGTTAGGTTCCCCCAACTTTATTTCACATATAAATTCTACCATGTTGAGAGTGATCAAATTCAAAAGTCTTTCGGCACCTCCACCAACTATAAAAAAGATTATCTATACATCAAAAATAATGATAAAATAGTAGTAGATTGGGTGAAATAGAGAGTCTATTTGTGGACCTTACAGGGGACTCGAGGGAGAAAAAATTGAGGAGAAATGGTATAAATGAGAGAAAAGTGATTAAAAAAATAAAAATATATAAAATTACAGGACCCACGGACTTTTTTATGTGTCTCTCTCTCATGGAATGAACCTAGTGGAACAAAAATGGCATTGAAGATGCTCTTAAGAATGGGCCAAAAGCTGGACTTATTTCTTTGGGCCAAGATCTTAAAAGCCGTTAAGAAGGGAAAATGGATATAAATAATATAATACCGAGAAAAAAGCTCGAGATTAGATATCTCAACCCATCCACTTGAAGCTGTCCACAACACACTCGTTAATTTCTCGTTATTTCCAATTATGGTTGCAAGTATCGTATTGAATTGCATTGGGGAGTTTACAAATCTACCTTACAATTGAGCTGACATTCGGAAAATACGCTCAAAAGGAATACGGCAATGGCACTGCAATACAATACAATGAAATTGCAATTGGAGGTTGTCGGTGGCACCCGCGCCACCGGAACCAAGCTCATTTGTCTTCTTTTTTTCTGATAAAAATAATAATTAAAGGTTGACATTTATCACATGGACTTTTCCTTTTATTACGTTTAAGTATAAAGCCACATATTAAAGATAAAAAGTCTTATTTAGTTAAAATCTGTAAATAGAAAATTCACGTTTAGTTTAAAAATGTCACATTAAATCACAAACAGAAATTTAAATAAAATCACATTCAATTAAAAAGTAATTGATCCAAAAAGCCACACTTAGTTAAAAATTACAAATGGAAAAAATTACATTTAATTTAAAAGTCACATTCATTTTGTAAAAGGTCACAAATATAAAAGTCACATCTTATTTTAAAATGTTACAATTAATTAAAAACTCACATTTAGTTAAAAGTTATAAATAGAAAAAAGTCGCGTCTCATTTAAAAATATCGCACTGGTTATGTCACATTTGATTACAAATCACATATAAATTACTAAAAAGTAATGTTTATTTTTTTGAAAAATCACAAATAGAAAAAAATTCCAATCTAAAAAGTCACATTTTGATTGTGTCACGTTTAATTAAAAAACCACATATAAAAATTAAAAAGTCACAAGTAATTTAAAAATGTCACATTTAGTGAACCATACTTAACTAAAGAGTCGCCCAAAAAAAAAAGGTAAGAAAACTATTATATTAATGGTCAATTTTTCTATTTAAAAGTTATAAACAAAAGGAATCATCAAACACAAGTAGCCCCCTTATGTAGTCGATCAAAATGATTACTCGAGACCTAGACGTGGATTGTCAGTTTGTGTCGGCTGCGAGAAAAGTAAATATAGTGGCCCACTTATTGGCTAAGCTAGTTTTTTATTTTCATTTGTATATGTGTTAGGATTCTAATCCCTCTGCTTTCATTGCAAACAATCTAGATTGTAATGCCTCATTTGATTCACAATGAAAGTCCCTATTTGGTTTGGGAAAAAAAAATAAATAAAACACAAGCAGCGGCCAAGTCCTTTCTTGGGGAAAAAAGTGGAAAAATGAAAAATGAAAACAAAGACTAGTTACACGTGGAGGGAGGAAGAAAAACAAACGGAAAAATTATAAAAAAGAAAAAAAGGACCAACAATTGTTTCTATTGGCAGTGGGGTACAGAAAAGATTTTAGTACTCCAAGAGTATTAAATATTCGATACTCATGACCAATTAAAAACTCACATGTGGGATTTGGAGCCCAAACTAAATAACAAATTATGGCCTTTGAATCTATATGTGGATTCTTAATTGGCTAAGAGTACTGAGTTTATTACTATTGGAGTTCCAAAATTTTTTCTGTGGACTACCGTAATTTTACGTAATTAACCGATGGTAATTATATTCCCATCACAATTTTTTATGTTTATAACACGTTATGAAATACACCACATTTAATTGATACTTTTAATAAGTGCATCACTATCAATTTACGTATATTCTCGTAAAACTAATTATTCATAATTGATATAAAATCAGGTCAAAAATTCATATATTTATTGTTAAGATTTTTTCGAACTACGTATCTTTTCCTCTAAACATTATTACTAACTCGAAAAATATACAAATTTGATCTTAAATCAAAAATCTCGACGTAAATGTACGAGTTAATTTATAATATCAAACTACCTATGTTTGTCTATATAAAGACTTAAAAAATTATCTCTCAAACTCATTTTTTTTAAATAAACTATCTTTCAAACTTAACTTAATAGAATCCTAAACCATCTGTAACTTCTGAAATTAGATTTATTTTATCTATTTGATTTACTTTTGAAATTAAAACTAATTGATAAATATTCCAACATTCTCGATCAGTCAATTAAATTTTTACAGATTTTCAAAAAAAAAACCTCTAACTGCAATCAATTTAGTCCCACAAAACTCGCATTTCATTTTAAAATTGGAACGGAATTTATTTATTTATTTTTTAGTTTAATCATATGTTTTTAATATTATTAATCACAATCTAAAAAATACTTATAACAAAGTTGTTAGTAATTTTAAAATTATTTTTTTTCATAAAAAAATTATACAGTCAGCGATATTGATTCTTCGATTTTATTAGGTTATTACTACATACGACACTTATCAATATATAAAAATAAAATAAAATTTGAAAAGAAAAAAGAAAAAAGCTATTTATTATTATTTTATTAATCTATAAATTTGCTTACAAAAATTAAGATACCAAGATTAGAAATAAAATTTTGAAATTTTAGAAAAATTTTAAAATCATTCTTCGTGAAACCTCCACAGAAATATGATATAACAAACTTGAATTGTTTAAAAAATATATAAATTTTAAAAATTAAAGTTGTGGAATCATAATTGTAAATAAAAATTGTACTATGAAATTATTTTGCATTATTATTATTTGTTATCATACAACGTGCAACACATGTTTTAATTACTTGTATTATTAAAATGCACAGTTAACAAGTCTAGAAGAAGGTTTGTTTTCTTGAGACAATCCATTTTTTTTATCGAGTCAGCTTCACGTGATGACTAGTCACCATCATTGAATAAGGTTTTTTTTTTTTTTGGTAAAAGATGTCTAAATATGATGTGGCGCACATATTTTTTCAGAATAGACTAGCCATTGGAGATGCTCTTCTATTCAAAAAAATTGGTGTGCTACATCAGATTTAGACATCTTTTACAACAAAAAATCTTCTCCATTAATGGCAATGACTAGTCCTCATGTGAAGCCGACTTGGAAAAAAAAAAATGGATTGTGTCAAGAAGAATATCCAGCTCTAAACAGATTTCTAAATTGGCTCTGTATTTTAATAATAATATTTTATTTTTTTCTCTCTCATATCTCTTGAAATGGGCAATAACCTCCCCTTATCTCTCTGCACAATCTTAATATCTCTCTCTATATCTATTGTATTTATCTATATCAGTAGAAACCATTGGAGAAGAAATTAGATAATTCAATATCTATTTGATTACATCATACAAACTATGCTCTTAGGTTGCCAAAAGACAAGAGAGAGAAAAGAGTAACATGGAGAAAATGTCAACCTTTTAAACTGTAAAAAGTCAGCACACTTTATAGTATCCAAAGGACAGTGTGGTAACACACCATTAGTTGTGTTGGGTGATGTCACCTAATACAGCCAATGGTGCATTGTCACACTGTCTTTTAGACACCATAAATAATGTCCAAATGACACTATAGAAGGACCGGTAGAAAGTCTACTGCAGACTTTTCTTTAAACTTTTACAATTTTAAAAAATTGCAATTGAACCCTTCATCTTTCTTACCATTTCCATTCCACTCACACAAGTATAACCACTTGCCGGAAATAACCCCCACCATCACCTACGCTTCTTACCGGAGAAGGCCTGCAGCACCTCATTTGAAGGACGACGTGAGTGGCAGCGCCTCCTCCCAAAGGAGGTAAAGCTTCCAGTTTCGGGGGTTTGCAAAGGGGGTGGTGGGTGTTGAACGGCAGATCTTAAATTTGAATTGAAGAGATGAAGGTAAAAATGAACGGCAAAACTTGATTCATCACGTCTACCGTCTATCAAGAGTATAATAGTTTCATATACATTTTTGTATGTCATCTTCTATATGGATTTCAACATTAACTAGGAAAGAAAAAAAAGAAAAAAAAAACTGAAATTATGATTGTAAAAAGGGCAAAAAAAAAAAAAAAAAGGAAACAAAAGAAATTAGATTTATGTATGACAAATCAATGACTTTAATATGTGTCTATATATATGAATGATGCGAGGACTTCGATCCAATTGAGACATTTCATTTTATAATCAAACCGGTACCGTATACATGAGTTTTATCTTAAATTGTCACGGGGCTTCATAGGTCCAACTTTATGAAACCCCATATAATTACTCTTTTTCTTGTGATGTGAATTAAGAACCTTCACTGAAATTCCGTGAGTATGTGTTATGTTTAGGAATCTTGAAATTACTATTTGGGGCAAGGTTTTTTTTTTTTTGGGGCAACGTTAATACAGATAATTAAGACGCGGATTATTTTTGAATTATATATATGGGATGGTATTTATTAATAGTTAGTATTACTGTCTTCTCGGATACATCAGCATCAGGAATTGATGACGAAAATGAGAAGCCCGACACGCCATTAACTCTTTACGCTTATCCACACGACTTCTTCATATATCTTTTTATGTCAATTTTTTTTTTTTTTTAACTACCTTTTTTTGCTTTTTCAGTGTAAGATAAGATTCATCCTTTTGCTTTTCACGTGTATATATTCTCAATAACCCACCGCCTAATTAGATGCTATCCAGCAAGTTGTGAAAGAAATATCAGGAAGCATACAACTTAACATTCAAGATGGAAAGTACACCCAAGAATTTAAGCTAGCTAGTCCTTAATTTCTTTATATAATTAATTAATAGAGAAAACAAAAAGAGAACACGAAAATTTATACATGGAAAACCCTAGAATAGAAAAATCATCGATCGGCAAATATTAAGAAAAAATCCATTAATTATATTTACATCAAGGATTCGTGTGTGTGTATATATATATATATATAAATAGAATTTGTTTTGGGCAACTATATACTGCGAAAAACCACGTCAAAAACACCTCATATATGTGAGACATATGTCGACCCCCAAACCACATATACCCTTAAAAAAATTTAGTTATTACCACATCGAATATATATATGTTGAACCATGATCAACCAAATAGAATTCTGGATCATAGTACGGAGTTTCTGCAGGCTAGTCTTAAAATTAACCAGAGTAAATGCAAACCACAACTAGGGGTGAAACCCTAACGGAAAATAATTAAGGAAGATTGTGCTAAAGATTAAAAAAAAAAAAAGTTAAATAATTAGGTAATAATAAAGAGCTGCAGAAACAGAAAGACAGATTCTTGAATCACATCATGAGAAAATCATCATCATAAATGATAGACTGACAAAAGGAAAAGATGAATAAAAAATCCACAAAAAAAAAAAATACTTGTAATTATTTCTTTTCAGAAAAAGTAGAAAGTCGAAATAATTAATTAATCATTTGCAATGTGCTCCTGCATGGCCTTGACTCTTGATTGAACCACAGAAGAGAATCACACCCACAAAACCAAAAATCCATAATCAACAGATGATTGAGATCAGTGTTTAGCATTAACCAACCTGATCAGGATCTGGAAGGTTGTACGAACTTAAAAACATTAGTCTTCATAGAGAGAAAGCAAGAATTTGGGGGGAATGAAGCCTGGTCCGACGACACTAACATATGATCCACAACCTGATCTGATAAAACTAAGCGATCGAGATTGATAGGCCGGTAGATCTTTGTTAATGGCCTCGAGCCAGACAACATTCCCCTCAAAACATTGAGCTTTCTCCTCCTTCTCCTCCTCTTCCCACTCCATGGCTTGATTAAATGAATTAAATGTTTTGATCAGAAGAAAGTAAAAGAGGAAAGAGAAAAATGGGGAGATTTGAGGGTTTGAAGGATAGAATAATGCGGGAGATGTTACTTTAGGAGAGAGTGGGGAGGATAAATAAAGGAGGGGAAGGAAGTATGGGAAAGAAAGAGAATGTATGAGAAAGGACAAACAAATTCATAAAAGTGACACGACCCTACTGCTTACAACTGGGGTTTTGTTGCCAGAAATGACCCACCCGCCCCCTTACCCTAATCTTATGTATACCCATTAATATTGATCATGCAATATATATGAACTGCAAATTAAAACCTGGCAAATAACCTATTGCTATATATGGATATATTGGGTTGCATTCATACATCTCTCATGACTCTCCCTCTGGTAAAGGGTAGAATCAAGATTGATATAACCTAATTAATTATATACTGGTCAATAATTCAAGGGTGGTTATATTGACATCACATGTTTTACTAAACACACCACACTCTAATTGCATTTAATATCCTTCATTTTTTTTCATCTTTTTAGACTAAGGCAATAACTTTTCTTTGCCATATTTTTATTCTTAATTTTCAATCGATTATCACATCTTATATCTAACAATGATTTTCTTCTAAAAATTTTGGTGTAAGAACTACTTAAATCTTTTAAATAAGTCAAAAAGGAAAAATCCTTAAAAGTAAAATATATACTTTCATATGATTCAAAAACATATGAATGAAATTTTTTGAATAATAACCATTATTAAGAAATAAGATATAAAAATTAATTAAACGGTTCAGAAAAAAATACAATAAGATTTGTTGAGACACAAACTTCACAAGTTATAACGATTAAGGACCTTTGATATAATAAAATTGTGGTGTAACTATAAAAAAGTGTATTATAGATAAATTTTCCCATAATTCAATTGAAACTAATTAATAATGCAAATAGAAATTAAAATGAGCATGCGTATTAGAAAGACTGTGTTGTCATTCTCGACTGTAATATTTAAAAGTGAGATTTTGGATCTCCAACTCAGTTAAACACATGTAAGTTTGAGTCTTTAAGACAAACCATGAACATGGACATTATGCTCATGTCATTTATCTAATTCTACACAGAATACTGATCAGACTATTTTTGTTCACATATACTATGAATTATTTTTCAAATACGTACTAAATTCTTCAATAGTCATTTTGATTCCATTTTAAACTAGACAAGAAATTTGCAACTGCTAAACTACACGCACTTGGCTTATACAAATTTTTATGGTGATAGGGCAAAAGCGTCAAAGTCGCTAAATTTTGCTTTTCATAAAAGTTGAAAGTTTGTATACAATTTGACGTTGACAATTTGTTCATGTGGGAACTCATGTCCACAGATATAAAATGGCTGAGATTCCACTTTTAAAGATGGGGAGGTAAATTTAAAAGCAAGCTGTGTTTCGTATTGAGAGTAACATGAATTATTGTTTCCAAAGTATATATAGCTATCAACTTTATACTACTATTTCTATCAATAATATTCATCTCGAAATTTGGGAATGTGAAAAGATTGCCATGACTTTGGATGCTACAAGAAAAAGGGTTATTTGATCTTATGCGAAAAGACATTTCTATTAACTATTTGCATGAAAAAAAGTTGTTTCCAAAGTCTCCAATGCTAGCTACTTTCACAAAATTCAAATTTAGCTTAGGCAGTTGAACAATATGTTGCACCTAGCTAGGCACACATCACTTACGTGTACAAAGGAAGTCTCAAATGATTATAAGCTACAAATCAATAACGAATCAATTATAATCCAATTTTCCTCCACAAATGCACTTTTAGAGTTATTGTAATTCTTTGATATTTTTCGCGGTTCCATCATCCATGCATATTTACTCATATACTCATCATTTTTGTGTTTAATTTCTCATGAATCATTAATTAAAAGCTCAACCTCCGTTCACCCAGAATGTCATATGATGAATCATCGCGCAAAACCACATGAAACCAAAAGTAACGTTTTAGCGCATAAATAGTTGCGATTACTTACTCTTCAAAAAAGTTATGATGCATGCTACCAAAAACAAGAGGAGGAATATTTGAGGAGCATACTCTTTCGGATACAAGAAATCAAATTCCCGACACTATGCTCAGGCGTAGGAGTATATAACATATTTTATTAATTCTTGAGCTTGGATTGGTATTGACCCCATGCATATTAACACTATTAATTCTTGATCTTTGTGCAAAACAGGGATTTACAACTACTTTTTGACTTGATGTTCCCAAATTACAGTGTCTGACCTACCAAAACCTAAAAACCCAAAATTTTCTTGATTTTCTCTCCACTTATTTCCCCTTTTTCCTTGTTTTCTTCAATCTTTAAAGCTGGTGTGGTGTCTGTACCTATTCCTTCATAAAAGTTGCAATTATTTTGGTCCAATTCTCCATGCTTTATTTGATCAACCTAATCAAATTGTCCTATACCTCATAGAAATATATACTCTCATGCAAATATATTAGTATAATATTATTCCTCTTTCATATGTCTTAAACTATAATCCGCTTTCTTTATAAAAACGTAGTTCATGTCTTAATTTTCTTGTGAAATAATAAGTAAATATATTAGCAAAATTACTCTTCAAATTCACTTTTCCAACAATAATAATCGTAATTCTTTGATTTTTGTGTTAAAAAAAAGGAAGTGAACTATTTTTTTGAGACAAAAAGGTAGTATTAGTTAATTATTAATATTATTATTACGATATATATATATATATATACGCTAAGTGCACTAGGCGCCATGTATAATGGCACTCATTTGCCAAGAATTAAACTACAATTATTTAAATGATTTAGTTTTGTTTCTTTGCTCTAATCAATTTGCATATTGGAGTAGTTGAAAAGGGGAAAAGACTAAAGATGGGTGAAGCTTTTCCATAACCCCAAGTGTAGGATTTGCTTAATTTTCAAGAAAAGATTCTTTTCATGAAAAAAACCAAAGCAAAAAATATCATAAACACAGCCAAGAGTTTGATGTCAGCCCCATTAACCAGCATCAATGCACATAAAAACATCTCTAATGCAAACTCAAGATAAAATGTCTTAAGTCCATATGTGTCAAAAAATATTAACATTATATTCAAAAAATCCTCAAATACAACAATGTATATTTGTCATGCTATTATTAAGGATTTTGAAAAAAAAGAAAGAGAGAAATTTTTTAATTGAATAAATTAATACTTTACATTGTCATGAAGAATATCATCTCATGACATTTTCCATGACAATGTCAAGCATTTAATGTATCAAATAAATATTTTTTTACAAATTGTCGATTCATTCTATGACTATGATTTTACATTGGTAATGGTCTAAGATAACAAAAGCGTCAGGGTGAGTTGCTTCCAAATCAATAAACAATCCTTGAATTTCTATTTTCTTCGAATAACTTTATTAGCAACCTTGCCGCCTGTCTAAAGCATCAAATATCATATCAAGAATCAAGGATAAGCACATCAAATGTTACATGTTTCTTATTTGCTTCTCTAAGAAATGACATTTTCAGTTTCTGATTTTGTTAGCACATAATGATTCCTTAAAAATTGAAAGACATTCATTTATCTACAACACTTAACGTCAAAATAACATATCTACATTAGCTTCCACTTAGGATTGAAATCAAAAGTTCAAGTATGAACATCTCATGGCTCAGATGCCACAAAATCAAGACATATACTTCGAAATTAGGCCCAATAGGTGCAAATTATTGGATATATACGTCTCATGTTACAAACATAAAACACAATGTCGACTGAATTAGCAGAGCCGGCTTGTCAAGCCCTATAGTTCTCACATCTCTGTCTTGACCTTCACATCGCCATTTGGCAGTGTGCTTTGTCCTTGTGCAAACCTTTTTGACTCCTGTATTAATTGGAAAAGATCTTAGAATGTCAAAAATAAAATTGGTTCCAGCTGCAATGAAATATTAAAAAATTTGTCAAGGGTGATGCAAGTGAAATGCGTAAAAAAATGTTAGTTTACCAAAGTCTAGCCACCTAAGCCCAGAGTTCTAATGGTACAGAACAATCTAAAAACCACTAAGCAGTTACAAATTTTTTGCTACCCATTGCTTGGAGTCTATCCACTTCCATTTAAAGATTGTCAGACTATTCTACAGGAGAAGCACATATAAGATTGTTCCGTAGGTTGTGTGGTTGCTGGAACGATTGACATAATCTATCACTCACAAGTCAAGATAAAAATATGGGTACTTACACCTATAACTATTTCCCAATTCTCTGTTGTAAACAAATATGTGGTGCCATGTAGATCAACATATTTGATTTTCATCTCCACCAAACACTATATACCTTTTTTCTTTCGACAATAACACCATACCAGTTATATACAACATGGTGGGTTCACTTTAGAATTATTTATGAATCAGAACATTTAACAGCAGAAAGCATGCAGTGGAGGACCCAAGAAGATGCAAAGTTGAGATATATGAAGACTGACATATTCAATTTATAAACATTCTCTGACAACATTACATTCATCAATCATAAAAAAGATCTGACTTGCCAACATAAAGCAACATATCTAATCCCACAGCAGAGGAAAAGCTTCAGCTTTTAAAGTATCCTGTAGCATTATTAACTGTCCCATTTATTAACTTTCAATTCAAAAAGAAAAACAGTAAAACTGTCCCATTAATTTATTGCAGAGCCAAGCATATTATGTCCCAGCAGCATGGCCTACAACTTTTGATGAAATTAAGTAACATTCCATTTCTACTTCAAAATCGCAATTTATCAAACCAATCACATCTGCATTTCATGGGACTAACATATATTTCACAAGCCTCCCCATTTATTTTCACTCATATCTATTTCTATTTTGAAATACAAATAGAACGCTTACAGGACTATTATTCCGTTGGCATTGATGGAACAAATTAGTTCCTTGCTATAGAGGGAATTCATGTGAGCTATGCTGCACATATTTGGGTCAAGATATACAATGAATACCAACTTTCTTAGACATTTGCTTGTAACAGCCAACAGATAAGTCTAGATACTATGATCATGAGAGGGAGCAGGCTCAAGTGTCATTAAGTGAGCTAACTTAAAATAGTTTACTATAACAAAATAATCTGTTATTTTTGAAGCAATTTATCCCATAAAAAACTTAGAAAGTCAACACTCTTGGTGAAAAAATATCATTGAGTAAAATTCTCATTATTCACATGTATAAATATGTAGTAAGTCAGATTTAACTCACAGCTGCAGAGGCTGCACGTATCTCCCTATAAGCTTCAACTTCATCAGGAAATGCTTGCTCCAGTTCCTCGAGCAAGTGCCTTCGCAAGCCCTGCATCATAAAAATAACAGTTATTTACTCACTTAGAAAAATTTATGTATATATTGCCATCTGTTTTAACTGAATCTGCTATGAAACAGTAAGCTGTAACTAGAAAATCATAGTAGCATCTATAAGACTAGAAGGTTAAGGAATTACAGGGGCATGTCAAGTTATTCTATCATGGCAAGTTTTCTTTCGAATATCATATTCCTCCAACAGTATAGTAGTAAGACAAATAAACAAATGGTAAAAATTAGCATAGTTTTACAGATACAAAATAAGCCTATTATCCAACCATGTAATCCATCACATCAGGGAAAGCCAACTATCCATTGTGAACGTCAAACCAATGAATCACATAGGTCCTAATACCTATCAATATAGTTGTGTGGCAGACAATTGCATTGTCAGCTTATTAAAGCGTATCACATTATTCAACAATAGATGGGAATTAAGGGATCACTAGTCCCAAATTACACAACTAACTAGGAGAGAGAACAGCAAAAAAAGTTAAAAGAAAATATGAAAAGAAAAAGAAAAGGAAACAAAACAAAGAGGCAAAAGGACACACGTTGTTTGCTGATTTTAAAGTGCAAATGTGACTGTTTGCAAAACTTCCCACGGTATTAGTAGTGAAGGGTATGGACTACGTCAATTAGGTCAAAAAATTAAGAAGGTTGTTTTTCTTTATTATTATTTTTTTATTAGATTAAAAGGCGTGATAGAATATTCAAATGGTTGGCCATTAGTTAAAATCTCAGTCAACTTGGAAGACTTCATTTCTTGGTTTTGTCTTGTCTCCCTTCACATAATTTACAGTTTTATCTCTATGTAGGATTCCAAGAATGGTTCTGACTTCAATTCTCAACAAATATACTTGATTATGGTAAGAATATAAAGAGGGACGGGTATAATTCCTTCAACAAGGTATCAGTCGATTCAGCAGCCAAATGACAGAGATGACGAACACAATACTGAAATACAAGATAGTAGGAAAAGAGAGGGAGAAGTAGAGAGAGAGAGAGAGAGAGAGAAGAAATGAAAGTTTAGAGAATTGTTTGATCATCCAAAGTTGTTTTTAAAATGAATAAAACTCACCCATTTATGGTAAAAATCCATTACAAAATAAGAAAATGACATGGATTGCCAATCAATCACCTCCATTATCTCAATAATCAGCCGATAATCATCAATCATCTTAGCCACCGTAATTTTCCCATTACTGGGGTCAGTCAACTCTTTGTTATGATACCATGGTTGATGGCGAACATAATATATAAAATAGAAAGTGAAAGTAGAGAGAAGAGAAGAAGACAAAGAAAAGGAATGAGAAATAGACAGATAAAGGGAAAAGAGAGAAACAGAAATGAGAGAGAAGCGATTTATTTCATCATCCAAAGTTATTTTAAAATGAATAAAATAAAAGTAGCCTATGTATAGTTAAAATTCATAACAAAATAAGAAAACGGCATATGAATTGCAGATCAATCACCATTATCATCTCGATGATCATCCTCATGATATTCAATCATCTTCATCATTTATCTCCTACTGTATCACTATCTGTGGTACCAAAGTTGATGATGAATACAATATTGAAATATAAGATAGGAAGAAAAGGTTGGGGGGGTAGGAATGAGATATAGATAGATAAAGAAAAGAGGGTGAGAAACAAAGGTGATCATAAGTGATTCATTTCATCAACTAAATATTTTTAAAATGAAAACACTCGCCTATTTATACTAAAAATCGATAAGATAATAAGAAAAAAAAATAATAATCGCCTCCATAATCATCAATCATCTTAATCACACTCATTTAGTAGTCCTTGATACAGACCCCCCACTTCATTAAACATAAAGGATTGAACATATAATATTCAAATGAATAGCACAATCTAACACCTTAAACTCATAAGTCAAATGGCTCAATATGGTAAAGGTCTTGGGTCTAGGTCTCGCCATCACCCATTTAAAAATCAGTTGCACACTGTTAGGCTCTAATCACTATATGTGTGTGTGTTATATGAAAAGTGTGGATGTAGGAAAATCTTTTGATTTCCTATTTTACCCTTATATAATTTATTAAACTCTTACTTTGCCCTTCATTCATTTCATTATTATTTTTAAAAAAAAAAATTCATTTTCCAACTGATACGCATAAGGGCGAAAATATTGCAATTTTATATCATCGTATTTAAGTTAAAAGGTATGTAATATAGATGTCAAACCAAAGATTTCAACTCGAGTTTAATAAGAGTTAAAACTTTCAAAATCTAACTAAAAACATACAATTCAATGTGGGTCTCAAAAGTTAGAGGTAAGAGTTTTAATATTTAGTTTTTACATTTTCCACCTATAACCCAAACTTTCATACTTCATTTAATTTAAGTACAAGTTAATTCTATAACTTTCCAATTTCACCCATCATGATTTATTTAATTCCATTTTTTTCCCTTTTCAAATTAAAAGTAAATAACTAATATCCACCAATCACTTAGATTAATTTCATCTGTGTTTTAACAGACTCAAAATTATGATACACTATAATAGCATAGTTCTTTACAAGTTCAGCTATCGATTTTGCCACATTTTTCAAAATTTTGATAGCTTGCTAAGAGCATGATCAATGAAGCACTAATCATCACTGAATATGAGCTTTTTGAGTACTAAATTAATTAATATACCCTTATTTAAATTCAAACAATGATTACAAATAAACTACCTCTAACATTAATCTTGAGAACTGCAAATGTCAAAATTCATAGTTGTACATCCATCATATTATCTATTTCAAAATTTCAATTGGTTTCGTATCTTATGTATAAGAAAATTCAGAGTCAGTGCAAAAATTAGAGAAAATTTTGGAACCTAACAAAATGTAGAACTTTGTGCTAATCATCTATCATTTACATCAGACATACAATAGACAAGCTCACTAGTCACTACTAGTAAGTTAAAAAAATAAATTCCGGCAGATCGGAAGAGTGGTTGAAGATAATATTAAAATGACATAAATGCTGTCCAAGCTAACTCATTAAGCTCAAGCAAACTATTTGATCTGATTAAAACTGAAAAACAGGCGCATTGAATTCAAGATTCATATGCTAAAACGAGCTTACAATCTAAATGCGGTTTCCGGTTAACTCCATGATGTCATGTAAACAAATTGAACATCAATTATTAGTTAAATATTGTTTGAGCTTCAATGGTACTCTTGCCGCCATTACGTGGTTGAACATGAGAAAGTAAACCAATTAACATAGCTCTAAAAAATCAAATGCCAGATAGTCAAAGAAAAATACCAACCTTGAAAGTGTCAGTTTTCCCTTTAGTGATCTGGTTTTTGGCAATACAACTATTCAATACATCCCTTGTAAATTCATCTGGATTCTTCCCATCATCTATCAAACTACAAGCACAATCAAGAAAATGCATGTCATTATAGACCAATAAAACAGGATAGATACTAGTAATTTACTCATCTACAGAAATAAGGAAAACCTTACTTTAGAACCTCCATTGGCACTTGAATATTACAGTTCTCCGCTAATTTCGTCATATTATCCAGCTCCAACACCAAATTGTTCCTTTTTATTCCAAACAAAAAGGAAACCAGATTTAATTAACCAAAAAAATCATAATTCAAGAAAACCGATGAACTCGGTTAAGAAGCAAAAGAAAGTGAATCTTTTAAAAAATAATTAGGTTTAGGTCATTACATGCGCTGAAGAAGAGGTAATTGGGAGGCCACGTTGTAAGATGACACAGTAAGGTAGAGCTGGTGGAGGATGCCCAACGTTTTCTGGATTGAATTAATAACTAGGGCCAAATTTTGCTTCGAATCGTCCGTCGGAGTTGCAGTGGTGGTGGTGGCCGATGACTCCACAGGCGATGTCTCGTTGGATTGTGGTATCGTCACGCCGTTCCCGCCACCGGTCGCCGCCGCTGATGCAGTAGTCAATGACGAGTCCATGTTCCGAAATTGGAATGGAACCCCCAAAATCGAAATTCGAAAACGATTTAGAGCCTAACCCAAGGAGTTTTGTAAAGAAAAAATTATTTTTTATTATTTGCACGAAAGAGTCTGGTAAGAGCATCTCTAATGCTCTATTTTAGGGACCAGTATATTGGAGGAGAAAGAGTGAAAGAAGGTAATATTTTAAGTAAATAAGAAAAGAATAAAGTGTAGAGAAAAAAGTGAGAAAAATGAAAAAAGAGGATAGAGATGAAGATAAATTTAAAAATAATGATAAAATAGTAGTGAATTTGGTGAATGTGATGGTCTATTTGTGGACCTTATACGGAATTTGGGGGAGAAAAAGTGAAGAAAAATAGTGTAAATGAGAGAAAAGTGATTAAAAGAAAATAAAAATAGATAAAATTACGAGACTCATGATTTTTTTTTTGTGTCTCTCTCTTTCCTCAAATGGACCTAGTGCATTTTTTAGAGAGAGCATCTCTAATGCTCAAAAAAATGGACCTAGTCTATTTGTGGTAAGAGAGAGACACAAAATAAAATTGTGGGTCTCGTAATTTTATCTATTTTAATTTTCTTTTAATCATTTTTCTCTCATTTACACTATTTTTTCTCACTTTTTCTCTCACGAAGTCCCATGTATCGTCCACAAGTAGACCCTCTCTTTCACCCAATTCACTACTATTTTATCATTATTTTTGAATTTATCTAAATCTCTCTCATCTTTTCATTTTTCCCGCCATTTTTATCTACACATCTTTTCATTCGTATTTACTTAAAATAATCATCTTCTCTCTATCTCTCTCCTCCACAACACAACCACAATCCACCCTCCCATTGGAGATGCTCTAATGAATTATGAAAAGCTCAGTACAATTTACAACAGCACTATGCGCTTGTTTAATTCTTTTTATTCTCTCAATTTATAAATTTAACTATCATTAATTTGACATTAGATTTAACAACTATTCAATTATAACTACATATTTCACACTTTTTTACATTTTTAATACACATTCTATATATATAGGGGTTGTTTGATCCTCTTTATTTTTCCTCTTTATAAATTGACCTACCATAATTTGACTGTTGATTTGACAATTACTCAATTATCACTACACATTTCAAACTTCAATTAAATCTTAACCACTCATTTCCACTCATTATAAATTCCCTTTATAAATTTAAAAAATAAAGAGCTTCAAACACGCTCATAGTTATATGGCATACAAGTAATATGATTGCAATTTCTCATGTGGTATGTGTTGATGCATGTCACATGAACATATAATACGATATGATTTCATAAGATAGTGTTAGATTGAGACTAGTACAATTTATCTAGACGAGACAATGGTTTAGTTGACATTTTTATATCAAAAAGTTTACGTAAATATGAAAATTTGAAATGAATGAGTGACATTATAAGTGTAAAACAATTTTATTAGATGATTAAAAAAATACATGTAATCACCATATAATGAAATTGTTCACTTATTCATGTTAATTATTCATATCACCTTAAAATTGCTTTTTTTTATATTATATTGATATTGATATTGATGAGTGAATAATTTTAGATATGTGCAAACGTCCAGCTATTCAATATTTCAAATTTTTTGGTTAATTTCACATGTCGTCCCTAATCTTTGGAGTTAGAATCACCCGGATCTCTACTTTTTTTTAAGCGTTGGGTCCTCATCCTTTTATAAATACACATAAAAAGTCCCTCATAACAGAATCCATATAAAATTCCTTTAAATTGAAAAAAAATTAAAAAATATATATAAGAATAGAAAAAAAAACCCACCCCACCGGCAACCATTTGGCAGCCGAAAATGGCAGCATTCCAACAGTCACTACCATTTCCAGCAGCTAAATGAAGGGAGTCCCACCCCCCTCCTCCAAAAAAAAAAATTCTAACTGGAAATGACAGAATTTCCACCAAAAATGGCAGTGAATTGAGAGGAGGGGGGAGACTCCCCCCATTCACTGTCATTTCCTTGTAGAGAAATAGGGGGAGGCTCCAGCCTTTCAGCTATCAGAAATGACAACATTTTGGTGGCCAACTAGCCGTTGGAATGCTGCAATTCCCGGAAACCGGTGGGGTTTGGGTGGGATGGTTTTTTTTTTTTTCCTTTTTTATTCTTTTATTTTTAAAATTTTTAAATTCTTTGTTTTTTTAAAAATTTACTTAACAATTTGACGGAATTTTGGATGGATTCCGTTCGGAGGGATTTTTTGTGTACATTTACGAAAGGTTGAGGATTCAGTGCGCAAAAAAAAAAAATTTAAGGACTCAGGCGATTCTAACTCTAAAAGTTAGGGACGATATGTGAAGTTAACCCTAATTTTTAATAGAGTCAACATGATCGTGCGTGTTTATGTGATAATAACATTTAATTTGAAGGAAGAGTAATGGAAATGTTGCGTACATGCGAAAAAAATAATAACCAGATAACAAAAGTCGGGTTGGCTCCGTAGAAAAATTATATGGCACCTATTTTCTCCCCACCCTTCAAGGAACGTCGCTATTGGTACCTTGCCTATGAGCCTGATAAGAGGAGGCCATGCGACTTTGGAGCTCTATGTTGTAAAGTTTAATTAGCAAGAGCAACTAGAAAAAAACTTTTTAATCAGAAAGAATATCGTTCACATGTAAGATTAATCAAGAGTAAATAGAAATATATATGGTCAATGGAAAAACTAATTATTTTACGTGTATCTTCTTCGTGAACATATTTCTTGTTACGATTGATCGTCACTATTTCTTGATATTCTCAAAATACAGTTTCTTTTCCTCTGGAGTCATAAAATCAGTTATAGGATATGGTTTGCTAACTCCCAAAGGTATCTTGATATGAATTTTGCCAGCATCAGAATCTTGAATACTCATCTCAACTACTGGCACCCAGAGAAGCAACTGTTTGCACTTAACACCAGTGATTTTCTTCATTCTGCCTTTGGCCACATATGCAGTAATCTCACTAGCATATCTAACAAGCGAATTATCCCCAGGAAAGATGTGATCATAGGGGGCCTTGGTTTTCAGCCAAAAGAATCCCGTTTCTCGAACTCCTCCAACTTCCACGATGTCCTTCAGAGGAAGTACTCCACTGGGAAATCCAAGCTCGTCGAGGAGTTGCATCATGCGCTTGTGGCATTCTTCTTTTCCATGCACGATTTCAGCCCCTGCTCGTTCGTCCTGTTTGGATATCTTGCTAGCCATTTTTCACCTTGAATTTTGATGCTTCGGGGTGGAGTTTTGAGGGTGAATTTATACTGCAAGTGAAGGGCGCAAGACCGATTAGGTTAGTTTGGCAGCCTAATTGAATAGCTGTCAGTGTAGCATGGACCATTTTTAGGTGTGGTTCTACTTCTAAAGCTAAAAATTAAATCGCATCCTTAAAACCTCTGAATCCAACCTGAGTCTAGTAGATAAAATTCATTTTACCCTTTAACATACGGCGCCCACTTTTTATCCATTTTAATCACGACACTCACATATTTAGTATACTTAACCTCTATATAGTAGATCCTACTCATTATCGATGTTTGTAACTTTTGTGCCTCCTAATCATAAATAAGGTAAAGACAATAACAACATCCAATTGAAATTGCAATCAATAACAAGCAGTTAACAATGGGAAATGCAAGTGCAGAAAAGGTTTAACATGTGTCTTATTTTTTAGCCCTTTAATTAATTATGCCTCCTTGACATTCTCCAGGTAAAGCTTCTTCTCCTCTGGACTCATAAATGCAGTTATAGGAAATGATCTTCCAATTCCCATTGGAGTCTTGAAGTAGACCTTCTTAGCATCAGGTTCTTCAATGCTCATTTCAACAATTGGCACCCACAAAAGCAACTGTTTACTCTTTATGCCAGTTATTTTCTTCATCTTTCCTTTCTCGACATATGCAGTGACCTCAATGGCATAGCTAACAAGTGTGTTAGTCCCCTCGAAGAAGTGCTCGTACGGAGCCTTCTGTTTCATCCACACGAACCTTGTCTCACGAACTCGTCCGCACTCTTCGAGGTCCTTGAGAGGAAGTACACCCCTAGGAAATCCCAGCTCTTCCAACAGCTCAATGGAGTGCTTGTAGCATTCTTCGGCTCCGTGCACGATTTCTGCTCCGGTGCGTTGGTCGACTTGTGATCTCTTGCTAGCCATTTTTAACTTGAGTTTGTGATGCTTTTGGTAGAGTTTGGGGGTTGTAGATTTATACACCACCTAGGAAAACATTGGTTGAGCTAATAGCCAACTAAGATGGTTTGATTCAATTTTTGCCTTGTGTGGTTAGAGGGTGGTTCACCTAACAATAAATTTGCAACCCCAATCTATTTCAGGTTTCTTTTTTCTCCTTGCTTTATTTCGCATACCAGACCACAAGGGAATGAATCGCATAAAATAATAGATATTAATGAATGATCAAATAATGATCTAATAATAATAATAATAGTAATAATAACATAAAATAATGAGATTTTACTGTCAATTAGTCATGTAAAAAACAATATAATCAACATGTCATGTCATAACTATTAACTAAAGGGTAACGACGTACATGTTATATAGATGATACTATTTTATTTTTATTACAATATTTATTTGTTATTTATATTTTTCTTGCCAAATTCCATGCTTCCATTTGTTCAATACAACAACAATAATAGTAGTACTAGTACTAGTAATAATAATAAATAAATAAATAAATAAATAAATAGTGTAAATATCTCAAAATACTATTAAGAATGGCTAGTTATATGCCACAAGCAAGAAATTTTCACAAATTGGATTTTGATTTCGATGTTATATATAGACAAGAAATATGCTAAAATGAGATCCCAATTAATTAAGCCCACTTTACACAATGCCTATGTCGTGTTTTCGTTCAGTGGGAATATCAAAACTTTGTAATTGTCAAATAAATAGTATTTAAATTTTTCAAGTTGCAACTTACACATGACATTATAGATCTTTTTCCCCTTTCTTTTATTTAATTTATTATAATTGTTTTTTCTTCAAAACAAACAAATTATCTGTGCTATTTTCCTTATGGGTGCTTGAATAGTTGAATTGATACTAAAAATCTCTATTCAAATTGTAGAAAACTAGAAATAAGATTTGATATGCTAGTCATGTTATGTCCCCCCCCCCCACCAAAAAAAATAATAAATAAATAAAAACGATTTTTTCTATAAGGGAAAGATGATGACTTAATAAAAAGGCAATGACATTCTAAAACCCCCCACCAACCAAGAGAAAAAAACAGCAAATTGGGCTAAGGTAGAGGTCTTACCTTTTGTTGGCATAGAACACTTCTTATAATTCATTTTTTTAGAGTAGAAACAGAATAAATTAATGTATGAGTTGGAGATTTTTGTAATACATTTGTTCAACATGCATACGTGATTCATTTGACTAATATTTATTTTGATATAGAAATATATATAGCTAAGGGGTTAAGCAATATTTACCTTTCCTTTAAAAAAAAAAAAAAGGAAAAAAAATACCCGTACAAGGGAGGCTACATGGTTTACTGCTATTTGTGTCAATTTCTCTACTGGCTTTGGGCTGGACTTTTCCGATAGGGTATGGTAGCCTGGACTGCGTAAACAGAATAATACTTTTCCAGGTACAACACCAGTTAGCAACTTTCGCACGGTTGCTCGAAATAATCTGTCGTAGGCGATCTTTCCCCATACTCTTGAGTCATTTCTAATGGCAGTCAACGGGTTATCCTCCTTCCACGCAACAAACCGGAATTTCATACTTCCATTTACCCTGTGTTGTAAAAGAAAAATTTCCGTTTTCGGAAGAGAGAGAAGAAAAAAAAAGGGAAAATTCCCTCATTGGTCCTCAAACTACTTTCTGAGTGGAAAACTAATCCTCTACTTCAAATGTACAATTTGTTGACTTAACCTTTTACCATGACTGCACATTATGTCCTCAATTATGGGTTTGTCAAATGGCCAAAGGGATATCCATGTGGTACAGCATGCTCTTATCAGGAGTTTTCCCTGAGCTCGAGTCACGCCGTCTCTACTCCTCGTTCCATTTGTAGATAGAACAAAAATTTATAGTTTTATCGAGATCTATGCTTATTATCATTTATGATGCAACTTTCATATTTAAAAGTTGAAACTTTCATATTTAAAAGTGCATACATGTAGGGCTGTGCAAATGAGTTTCGCTCTTAAATTTTTAAAGGACCAAGATCGGGCCAAACATCTTCAGTTTGGTCCCGGTCTCGGTCCCAAAAAATGGCAAGCCCAAAAAGTTTCGGTCCTGGTTTGGGCTCGGGTAATGAATTCGGTTTTTTCGGACTTGTGAAAAAAATTTTCTATAAACTTAGTAATATAAAAACACATATAAGCAAAATTTAGAACAAACAAATAAAAGGGTTTTATGTGCAACAAAAGTATTAACATGCCTACATAAGATAGAAGTACTAGACTTACTTGTATTTCTCATTTTTTTTATTTTAACAAATCTAAAATTACTAAATATTTGAAATATATATATCCTAAATTGGAAAATAAATGTAAAATCATAAATATTATATATATTTTATAATTTTAACAATTTTACGATACAATTTTGATATTTTCAAAAGACAAAAAAAGATGATTTCAACTTTATTATACATTTATGGGGATTAAATATTACAAAAATGATGTAATTGTAAAAATTAAATAACACTTACCACATAAAATAAAAGCAAGAAAATTCATTTTACACTTTTTACCAATAAGAAAACCACTTAAATAAATTTGAAGATGTATAAGTACGATTCTCCACGTATATATATATATATTTTATATAATAATAGCATATAACTTAAATAGAGTCAATAAACATATTATAAATCCTAATAATTTTCTTTAACAAAATCCTTACAACGTTACAAATTCTAGTAACATTATATATTAACACAATTATTATTGGCTATTGCTTAAAAAAATAAAATAATGATGATTTTTAAAGAAGTTTATTGGTAAAAAAATTCCAACGTGAAAAAGAAATTTAGTGGTATTGCTTTAATTTTTTAACTGTCTCATATTAAAAGTTTTGTAAAAAAAAATATGATTAGAGCTTATAAATAAAATGAGCATTTATGCAAGCGACTATGTAAAGGAAATTTTGTGGACTTTGAGGTAAATTAATAATTGTCTTGGTCCTTTATATTTAGTTTTAAGTTAAATGATTGTCTCACATTGAAAGTTTTGTAAAAAGGTAAAATAATTGTGGTTTATAAATAAGATAGACCTTTGTGCAAGTGACTATGTAAAGGAAATAGTTTTGATTCTTACCTCTTAGGTATTATGAAAAGTGAAAACGGCATTTCAATTTATATATTAAAAAAAAAAAAGAAAAAGGTCAACCAAGCTTTGACCGGGTTTCTGGGTTTTCAAAAGAAAACCCAGGACCGGACCGGTCATCTTGGCCGCAAAGCCCGGATCGGATCGGACCAGCCAGTTGGGTCCGGTTTCGGGCCGGTTCAACCGGTCCCTATTTTTTTGCACACCCTTACATACATGATAGCAGTTCTTCTAAGGAAATTAATGATGCTCCATTTTTTAAACATCTAACAAAAGCAGCCCCATCAAGCTCTATTTTTTACTGTAGAGCTGTTTTTGTTAGATGTCCGCCACGTGAGTGATCATGCTCTATTTTTTGAACTTGATCAATTTCCTTATAAAATTTGTACATGATAGTTTTTTCAATTAAAGTGATTGTTAATTGTACTCTCACAAAATTTCCAGAAAATTACCGGATGGTGATTGCAAGATGAAATAGATAATCCTCATTGTTGATTTTTGATTGAATGAACTTAAATTATCCTAAAATCATATCTTCGAAAGTAAACTGCACTTGTCATTTCATCTAGAAAATATAGAACATTAACCTTATCTATATAACATAGTCGAAATAATGCAGAGAATGAGTCGATTCCTTTGAAAATTTTTATTCGTTCTTGTCAAATGTTTCACAAATACTCTTTGATCGCTAGTTTGACCCACTTATACCATTTGACTGTTAATGGCTCGTCTTCTTTGAATTGTTTCTTAGCTTATTTTCAAAATGTTGATTCTAAGATTAATTTTTTTTTCAAAGTACATTAATTATTTTGAAAAGTAAACTAATGTCAAGTCTTGAGGTTATTTCAAAAAAAAAAAAAAAAGAAAAAGAAAAAAATGCAAAAAGGAAAGAAATGTTGAGTTTTGAGATGAGATAAGATTGCATGATGACTAGACATGTTAATTTTTTCAAGTCTTATAAATAGTAATATTATCAATCTCTCTCTACTAATGTGACATTGAATAATAAAACTAATAAAGTAATTCTCATACCAATACGCTAATTTAATGTGAAATTATTTCTATATTAATTAAGTAGAAATTTATCTGTATCTTTCTAGAAATGAACTTCTTAGTTGGACAATAGAGTCCAAAGTTAGAGGTCATTGCGCTAAAATTTTCCCAATATATAAACGCGAAAACATAAAAAACAAAATCTAAATTATATCAGCAAAAAGCGGAGCCTTGTAAGAGAGAGAGAGAGAGAGTAAACGCGAAAACATAAAAAACAAAATCTAAATTATATCAGTAAAAAGCGGAGCCTTGTAAGAGAGAGAGAGAGAGAGAGAGAGAGAGAGAGAGCGCTTCACCAGACTTGAACACAGTCCATATCTGTAGACTCATTGTCCCATTCCATAAATTTATTTAATTAAAAAAATCCTCAGCAATAATTAATTTTCTGAACAATTCAATCGATTGTTAATAATCAAGCAAAGAATTGAAGATTTGGTACCCGGTTGATGGTATTATCTGAAGTTTATTGAAGAAATGGTGGCCGGTCTGAAGAATTACTCTTCGAATCCGAAAGATTACAAGCTCCTAGAAGAGGTTGGATACGGTGCAAGTGCTACCGTTTACAGAGCAACCCACTTGCCTTCCAATGAAGTGGTGGCCGTCAAGTGTTTGGATCTCGATCGATGCGGTAGCAATCTGGTTGGTCTTGTTTCCCAATCTTCCAATTTCTTTACTTATGCAGATAAATATGAGTATGCCTTGTTATATGTTTGTGTTAATTCTGTGTATGGGAGATTGCGGTGGAGTGATATGTTTTTGGGATTTGTGATCTAGGTGGAGACTGTTCTGATCGATTTCACTTTTTGGTGGATGAACATTGACTTTAGATTTGTGTCTTTCGATAGCGGGATTTGAGGAATTGTTCGTGTTAGTTTAGTGGAATTTGATAGTGTTCTAGGTTGAAGTTTTACAACTTTGAGCGTTGAATTGGTTCGAGAGATAATAACTGGAGAACATCGAATTGCTTGACTTTCATTTGCTTGTAAATGTCGTTCTGGAAATGCAACCAAACTGCAGCTGTCACATGCTGGAGTAGTCTTGTTTTTGTTCAAGAAGATGGTAGGTTGTTGTATCAAGCCGATCTGCTGAAACCTTTTTATCATTATTTTTTGCGTGATAGCTTCCTTATTTATGTGAGCACCTGTCCTTGTTGATCATTGCTTATGCATGATGAATAAGAAATGGCTCTGACAACAAGAAAGGGGCAATTATTGGATGCTACCCTTTCTAGTTGATCTCGTAGATAAGAACTGTTTCTCAGCTAATTACCTTGGGTTACCAATTTTTTCCGAATAGTATGGGTTCTTCTTGACGCTGAAAACTGGTTATTCAGAATCGGTTTAGATACCTTGGTCACTTTAGTGATGGACTCTTGGTGGTTCAGTTAGATAGTGTGTGAAATATAACTGAAATCTTCTCAACACATTCGGCAAGTGTTGCCAAGACTATTTACATGGTTTGCATTGGGAAAGGAAAAAACTGGTCAATTTGCTTTCTGCTACCCAGTTTGGCAATTATTTCTCATTATTTTGCAGCTAATCCAATTATATCAAAAACGCGATGTATATTAAACCAAAAAAAACCTGGAATGAAATAAACACTGTTGTGAGAAAGTTAAAATAAGGTCATCCAAATAAGACAGGGTGACCAATTTTATGAGACAAAATTCTAGTACTCCAAGAGTCCCATACTTCACCGTGTTAAAAAACCGACATGTGGATTCATGAGACGCAATTTATTTTTAAATTGGGACCCATAAACACACATATGAGTTATTGATTGGCCAACAGTACCATACTTTAGGAGTACCAGGTTTTTTATTAGTATTATTTTTTTTTTTTCAATTTTATGATAATACCAATAAAGTAATACAATTAAATTTTCACACCAACATGTAAAATGAAACCAATTTATCTATAAGCCAAGGTCTAGGACCTCAGGTGTTTGACACTTGAGCCAATCCAGGTTGGAATCGTGAAAATAACTAAAAGAAAAGTTTTACGAGATAAGTGAGACTGTGAAAGTCAAATTTTTGTCCTTGCTTATTTCCTGTATGGGAGAAGAAAAAGGTAGTGTTGCTTTTGTCATCTCTGAAGAGAAAGAATGGTTTGGGGATTATGTGAACCATCCACTTATTCTACCTCCACACTCAGGGAACTTCAATCTTGGGCGGAGTAGTTTAATTGAATCCAGAAACTTGCATATCAAGTTTTGCATTATCGCCCCATGTTTGATTCTCATTCTACCACCAAATCATAATTTCACTTACCACTGATGTGACTATTGATTTTACAACTACTCAATTATAACCACATTTCAAACGTCCATTGATTCTCCACCACTCCTTTCACCTCATTATAATTCAATTCCCATACTAAGAATCAAACACCCACTAGGTTTAATTTATGGAAAATAGTTTCCTAACTATATCTCCAAATGGCATATGTAGATTCCTCAAGACCTTGGCTCACATCTTTGCTTAGCCTACATTCTAAGATAGGAGATGACCCTGGGTCTTGTAACATGAATAGTTGAGGTACATATGATATTAGGGACAAGACCTTAAGGCTTAGTAGACCAGAGTTGCACATGGACCTATGGGTAACTTACGCATGAATTTTGTACTACATGTTATTCCTTGTATTCTGTGGTTACTTTTTTTAATATTACCCTTTCATGTTTATATTTTGTCCAACTACCAGAATAAAAATCCCAATATAAAACCTATGACTGTCTATATCCACCATTGAATATGGTTGCCTGCCTTCTTGTCCATGCATACTTGCTAGTTGAGAAAGCAGCATAAAAATTGTAGATTCAGCTACTTCCTAATTGTTATGCTGTATTATGTCATTGCACTGTTTCAAAGAAGCATTTATACTTTTAATGAGATAAGAGCTATTATAATTATCTTATAGGCTTCTTTTATCTCCCTAGTCAGGGAAGGTTAAAATGAATCAAAAGCATGACATGAGTTAGTACTTAAGTAACGTGCTCCACTCTGGATCCTGTGTCACCTTGAGAGTAGGATTTAAGTTTTTGTGGGAGACTGTTCTGGAAAACCACTTCGGAAACAATTCTAATTTTGTCTGTTTTCCTCTTCTCATTAAATCACTATGTTCACTAGCAAGCAATTCCTAAGTTTGACTGTGTGAAAAGATTTTATTCAACGGTTTGATCTAATTAATATGTCATTTTTTTTTTCTTTTTAAAAGAAAAAAAAATGCAGTGTTTTGTGCAATAACATTTCGTTGTTATTTGCTCTGTTCAGTTGCTTTATTTTGCTTCTTTACGACTCAGTTCCTGGATCTTTATTTTATTTTTTCACTCTGAGATTTATAATGTTGCCACTGGGTCATGCCATTAATTCAACCAAAATATTGGGGACTGGACTGAAACAATGCGGTGTAAACTGTTAAATCTTTGCTGTAAAATATGTAACATTCTGAATTTTTTTGACTCTTTTTGATAGGATGATATTCGGAGGGAAGCTCAAATAATGAGCTTAATTGATCATCCTAATGTGATAAGGGCATATTGTTCATTTGTCGTTGACTGCAACCTTTGGGTGGTCATGCCTTTTATGGCCGAGGGTTCTTGCCTCCATCTCATGAAAATAGCATATCCTGATGGATTTGAAGAGTCTGCCATTGCATCTATCCTGAAAGAAACTCTGAAGGCTTTGGAATATCTTCATCGGCATGGCCACATTCATCGTGATGTGAAGGTTAGTTGATTATGAAATATTGATTCTATACCAAAAAGAAAAAAGACATTTCAAGATTTGACAAGCTGGGATCAGATAGGCTACTATGTTGCTTTGCAGTTTGTTTAACATATCCTTATGCAGGCAGGAAATATATTAATGGATAGTACTGGGGAGGTCAAACTTGCTGACTTTGGTGTTTCAGCAAGCATGTTTGACAAAGGTGATAGGCAGCGTTCGAGGAATACATTTGTTGGAACTCCATGCTGGTACTGTTTAACATTTTCCACATCCTTTTTGATTTCGTTCTCTGAATATTCATTTTTGTGATAGTTTACATTTTGTGTTATCTTAACTTTTATCTTGATATCCAGGATGGCACCGGAAGTTTTGCAGCCAGGAACTGGATATGATTTCAAGTGGGTTTTATCCCTACTATTTCATGGTTTTCTATAAAGAAAGTAATAAATGTTGAACAACTATCACAATGATCTTCAGGGATACATGTTAGAAAACTGAAAATCTTTATCTCTTATGCTATGTTGAGGCTATGCAGTATGCACGTGACACTGGAAAGAGGCTATACTGCAGCTTACTGCTTAGAATAATTGATTGTTTTGTTCTTAGGTTTTAGTTAAGTTGTTTCTGATAATTTGTACGGTAATCCCTTCTTATCTTTTGTGAGAGAGAGAGAGAGAGAGGGAGGAGCGGAGGAAACACTATTTGGGATTCATTTTGAATGTTTTTACAACTTGACCTTCTGACACATGATGCTACATCATGAATCCCAGAGGGGGGGACCGGGGGAAGAAGGACCATTGGATGTTGCATAATTTTGTAGCATTATTTTCAAATTTGTAGGGCTGATATTTGGTCGTTTGGAATAACTGCACTGGAGTTGGCTCATGGACACGCACCATTTTCAAAATACCCTCCAATGAAGGTGTGAATATCATCTGGATTGCTTGTTATGTGTTCATTTCGATAACTGTGATGAATGCTGCTAATCATTTAACCTCTTTATTTTGCAATAGGTACTGTTGATGACAATACAGAATGCCCCTCCTGGTCTTGATTATGACCGAGATAAGAGGTTTTCTAAGGTAACCGTGTTATTTTTGTCTTCAGACATTCTGCTGAGTAATAAATAAATATGGTTTACATTTCTATAAGTTGATTGTTAAACAATCTTCAGTTTTAAACAGTCTTTCAAAGAGATGGTTGCAATGTGCTTGGTTAAAGATCAAACGAAAAGGCCAACTGCGGAAAAATTGTTAAAACATTCTTTCTTCAAGAATGCCAAGCCTCCAGAGGTTTCTGTAAAAAAACTATTCGCGGACTTGCCGCCTCTAGCGAAGCGGGTGAAAGACCTTCAGGTGACCATCATCCTGCTATTAGCAGGTTCTTGCTTTATGTTCTATTTATCCTTGTTTTATCTTCCTGTGGAAACTATGCAGCTCAAGGATGCTGCACAACTTGCTTTGAAAAGAATGCCTTCAGCAGAGCAAGAAGCAATTTCACAGGTTGGAAGCACCTCATTAAGTCAATTTGTTATTTCATTATTTGGTTGAGGTCCTTTTTTCCCCATTTCTGCTTCTTTCTTGGGTTCTCTTGCTATTGAATATTTCCTAACCCGAAACATCTGCATTAAGCTGGGGGCGGCAACCAACTGCATTAGCATAAATCCATTTCCTGAGATGTAGACAAAACCGAAAATATATACCTAATTTATCAATTTCTACCAATTAAATTTATGCCAGGACATTACAAGTCTCCTTTGCTCTTGTATAGCAATCAATCCAGGGCCTAATTTCACCATATTATATTCTTAATAGGACTTTTCTCTTCATTTGGGCTCTTGCTTGAAATGGCCGGTAGTGTTTCCCTATACAGAGGGAACACCCGCATGTTGCCATCAATTGATCCTTTTGATTCTGAATTGTATTAAGCGAATAGGTTCTGCTTTTGCAATACTTGAGCAGGCGATGAACTCGGGTCTCCTTGTGGTATTTGTTTTTGAAAAAAATGCCGTTTTGCCATTATTACTTATTCATGGTATAGGAAATTAAGAATTCAGAAGATTAAGAGTAATCATGTCCTATGGGAAATGAGGACTTAAGTGGATTAGATCAAAATAATTATTACTAGAATATTTTCTGGAGACTTTTTTGGTATCTTTCTTGGCCGGCTGCTACTATGTTCTCAACCCTCTCTCTCTCTGTCTTTTGTTCTACCTCTTTCAGAGTGAGTACCAACGAGGTGTAAGTGCGTGGAACTTTGATGTTGAAGATTTGAAGCTTCAAGCATCACTTGTATGTAACCAATAATATCTTCTTTGATGTCAGAATTTCACAATATACAGTAATCTGGCTTGCTAAATGGTGAACATGCACTGATTTCTTCTTATTTTCCAGCTGCAAGAGGAGGATGATATACAAGAGGTTAAGGAAGAAGATAGTTCAAATTTATACATGAACCATAAGGTCATTACTAACCTTAAAATGATTATATTACTGTCTGACAAAGTGGAGATTTTCCTGACGGGGAAAATTTAGTTACAAATGGTGTTTTGTCATTCGCAGATGATATCTAGTCCTGCATCTGATGTTGAAAAACCAGGGACGTCAAGCAATAATATTCCTAGGTGAGTGAAGCCTTCTATTCATCATCATCCTTGACTTTTTGACGCCCATGTTGGTTAGCAGTTATTGTGCCCTGGAGTCACACTTGTTCTCTTTGTACTTTTTTCTCGATGCCATTTGAATATTCGAAATGAGTTTTGAACTGATTTGTTCTTTTAGTCAGCAAGTTATTTTCCTTTTCTTCACCTTGATTTCAATTTTTGGCAGTTATACATGCTTTTTGTGATTAACATTTGGTATTGCCAGTTGGCGTGTATTTTGAATATTCTCGATTACAAATGAGATTTTTCTTTTCTTTTTTTTTTTTGTCCTTATTTTTATTTTTTAAATAGAGAAAAGATAAATGGGGATGGGGTTGCTGCAGTTGGAAGCCTGAGCAAGAAGGAAAAAGTCTTTGAAAATGATTTACCAGATTCTGATAAACATGGGAAAACTGAACTCAAGAAAAATGTATCAAAAGCCGAGCTGCCTTTGATGGACAAGGATAGTGCACAAGCCAAGAGTAGAATTCAGATGGGGAAGCCTCGTCAAACTCAGAGTGGACCACTAATGCCTGGTGTTGTGCTTAGTCATTCCAAGTCAGAAAGAGCACGCAACTTAGAAAGGTTTATTGTACTTTATCAATTTTTGCACCTGCCATTCTAATATGCTTCAACTATGCTTCTGAGTAACCTTCTATGTTATTTTATTAGCGGGATTGTGGTGGTAAATGGTCATGGCTTCTTACATGTTCACTGAGGGCAATTTCAGTATGGTAGGCCCCTTATTCAGACAGCCTTTTAGCATGCTATGTTCATGAGAAATTGATTTTCTAATACAAAGAAGAAAATGTAAACAATTGCTGGGGTCACATATATCAATTTTATTGTGGTTGGTGTGGTGTCAGTGCTCAATATTGCGTCCTCAACCTATTTTTACCCTTATATAGATATGGATAGATTTTGTGTTCACCATTATGAAGATGCTTGTTTGAGAAATTCCTTCTCTCTCTTCAAAATTTTAATTTTGTGATATATATTGGCTGGGGAGAGAGGAATCTATATTTATTAAGAGGCAAGTACAGTGTTAGTTTCCTCCCTTTGTATTGGCATTATGAACTGCTTAGATGAAGAATAATTTGAAAGTTCAATCTTTTAATCTATTGAGACACGTTGTGTACTGCTTGAAGATTGTAGACCTAACTGTGGGAGAAGTTTAAAATTAAATGCTTCTTAAGTACATACATTGCATTCTACTGTCTTTCCTAGAAAATGCAAGATGCTTCTATCACCTAGTTAGCTGGAGAATACCTTGTTAACATCTTCTTTTTAAATAAACTTTATCAGATTTGAGCCTGAAAACCATCAAGCGGTTGAGAGAGCTCAACAAGTGCGGAGAGCACCCAGCTTTAGTGGTCCTCTGATGCTTCCAAACCGAGCATCAGCAAACAGTTTATCGGCCCCTATCAAATCTTCAGGAGGTAATCATCTTGGACTGACTTCTCCTAATGTTTTACACGGAGCAATTTTAGCATGGTACATCACCAGTTTCTTTTAACCTTCTTAGGCTTCAAAGATTCTATTGACGAGAAGTCAAAGACCAATCTGGTACAAATAAAAGGGCGGTTCTCAGTAACATCAGAAAATGTCGATCTTGTAAAGGTACAGCTCTTAAGATAATTCATTTATTTTGATGACTGTTACTAACTTATATACATTTATACTAGGATATTCCATTATGTACAAGTTCTCGGCGAAGTTCACAGGTAGGAGGCAAACCATTTCTTTGATTGTTGAAAAATGATTATTTTTTAGTTCCACTTTCGTAATCGGTTTCTATTGACCTCAGGGATCACCACTACGAAAGTCTGCTAGTGTTGCAGATTGGATGTTAGATTCTAAGCCAATGGTTTGTACACTGACCATTCCTATTATCATACTTAAACCATAATAGCATGATCACACTGTGTCCCCCCCCCCACCCCCGCCAAAAAAAAAAAAAGACCACATCTCTCTCCCTCCCCAAATAGTCACAGATCCATTCAACCGTAGTGACGTATTCTTCTATTCCATCATTATTGACTTTCAGCCTAATAGTCAATCATCTGCGGAAGTCAGCAACAGCAATGTACCTGCCTCAGTTCTTATGCCTCACCTTCAAAATCTTTTCCAGCAAACAACTATTCAGCAAGTGAGAACCTTTTGTATTTATATCTTGAATGTTGTTTCAATCATTGTAAAATAGGTCCAGGAGTGTTGTTCAAGCAGAAGCTTTATATTTGTTTTTGGCTCTAATTTTGGTGCTATCTTGATGGCAGGATCTTATAATGAATTTATTGAATAGCTTACAAGTGGTTGAGGTGGTAGATGGTGAGTAAGCTATCTTATTGCTTTTCGGTGTCAAGGACACTGTGTGAATTAGATTGATGTTTCTATCTTATTTCAGCTCCCCAGAATGGGAAACTGCCGCCATTACCTCGTGGCTCAGAAAACAATGGAAGTGTAAGAGCGTTACCCTCCATTCACGCTGTCATTTTTTTTTTCTGTTGAATAGAGATCCTCTTTTTGGATGCAGAATTCATGGAGGAAGATCTATATTTATGATCCTTTTTGGATTTAACCTCTTACTAAATTTGTGCCTTCCGATTGAAGTCTTTCCTTAAGTATTGTTACAATGTGCTCAAGGAACTGCAATTATTTTGTTTCCTGGAAGTGCCATCATGCAAACAAATTTTCATATACTCGTTAATCTTTGAGCACGTGCATTTTGCACTATGGTACATCTACTCGGGAATTAGTATCAAAAGATAATGTTGTCTAAAATGTCATTTTATGCTTGAAATGAAGGATCTACAAGTAACGTCTTTGTCTTGAGTCGGCATTGTGCAACTTCTATATTGTCTGTTGTCAATCGACATGTATCAGATGTGGCATAATAGGATATTCCATTATGCACACGATTTCACCTGTCTGTATGTCATTCTGTCCATTGATGGACTTCTGAAGTAATGTTTAAAGCCTGAAGTGATATTTCAAAGTAGATTTTTGTGAGAATGTGCGGAGAATTAGGGAGATAATAGGGAAATATTAAAATTAATTTTTTGAGTAATTCTAGGGAGACATGAATAAGTGAAATGGATTAGTTGGCAATCCTTAATTGGCGGTTTATATGCAAGTGATGGATTTGAAGATCCACAAACAGCCAATACGTGATGGCTAACTAAGCATGTCACTCTTTTATGTCAGGGAGAACTGAAATTATTGATTTTTATATAAAATATGTGGTTAGTTTTGGAGTTTGCCCTGTTGACCAACCTCTATTATTTTCTTTCCTTTAACGAATCTAGTGAGTAGTGAGAACAAGCCCCTAAAATTTTCAAGCGTGCGATTATTATTATATTAATAGTCAACCCTAGATGCTGAACTCAATGGATCTTTGATTGTCTATCTATTATTTGGACTTGATGAAGATATTCAAGTTCTCTTTGCTTATTTTCCCTCAACATCTTGATCTCCTGGAAATGAATGATTACGTGAAGCTATTGCTAGTTTGGTCTATAAAATTGCATCAGTTCACTGATAGCATTCATCCATGCACAGGTTGAGTCAGCAATTTCTGAAAGGGAGCGTATGCTGCTCATGAAGATCACAGAACTCCAACAAAGGTGGTTAATAGAATTGAATTTGTTAAGATTAAATTGTTATTTTCCGTTATCTGCTATCTTTTGTAAGAGAAGCTTAATTCAATCCCTAATTCTCTCCCCCCTACCCCACCATAACTGGCACAGGATGATTATTTTGACAGATGAATTAGCTTCAGAAAGAATAAAGTATACGCAAGTGAGTTTTCTGTTGCTTTCCATCACTATAGCACCCCCCATCCCCCATCCCAACCAAAAAAAGAAAACAATGAGGCAACAAACCTGTAAAGATGAAAGTCCGGAATGGAGTATTCCATATTCAGAATTTGTGTGCTGCTGGCAGTTACAACAGCAGCTAAACGCTGTAACTGGACGAGTAGAGGATGGAGACAGAAGAGAAGGAGATTCTTGATTAGATTTGTCTACGAAGAGTAAAGTGACAGCCCCCTGTAAATTCAGGTATGGATTTCAGTCAGTAGAATTTACCTTTGTTACTTTATGCCGCACTTAAATGCCTCCCTTATGACATTCTTTTCTTCCTTCTCCGAAGCATCTGCGGAATCATGGATTTTGCCCCAATTGTTCAATAAATTCCCTGTAGAAGAATCCAGCCTTGCCCTGCAACAAATAAGGAAAATGAGCAATCAATCAGCCTTAGAAGATACAATTCAGTTAATTTATTTCAGTCGCTATGAAGAAGCTTAGCCACCTCCTGTGCAGAATCATGAGGTCACCTTAGCCTGATGTGAATTATTTGTTGAATCAGTCAGTTTGGGAGATAAAATCATGAGACATTAAATTTTTATTTTGTAGATTATATATGTATGTCTCGATTTGTATGTGAGGTGAAACTGTAACTTTGTGAATAGATAATTCATTACATTTATCTGTTGTTTGTGGCTGCTTTATTTTTTTCACTTACAAAAAATTAACTTAATTTTTTTTTTAAAAAAAATAACACCCATGCGGTGCTGCAAATTATTTTGTTTATTTAAACGCACATGTACTTATTATTTTTGCAAAATAAACAAAATCTTTAATATACAATTTAATATGAATTCAATGAACGTGATATTGCATAGCACGTGTCAAGACTTAAGTTGTTTAGTTACATCTAAGTGGGTTTTCTACACTGTAAGTCTATGGTTTTATTTCTTTCCCTGGCATTCCCCTTGTAATATTCAATATATATATATGTACTCTGATATTATTAAGGGTTATGGCATAACACATAATGGACTCTCTATTGTTTTTGACTAAAGATAATATTTCATTTTTAATCTTGATTAAAGATACTGATATTATTAGAACATTTTTTTTCAGTAATCATTGTCTAACGGTATATTCTTGACAATTCTTTGTTTGTTAATATATTTCTTATTTTTTTCTTAGTTTTTAGTTAAAAAATATTTTTTTAAATATTTTTTACAAAACAAAAAAATTCTTTAAATGAGTGTCTATGTTTGTAAATTAATTCTATTTTTAAATAAAAATTAATCAAATTAATCAAAGTCACATATTTTATAGACTTATGGGTAATGTACAAATATCTATCGTTCAACTCCGCCCATGTTTGCTCTTATTTTTTGTTAAAATCAGTTTGCGAACCAATCTCAATAATGTTGACCATTGTTGAGGAAGAAAATGAATTTCACCTTCTTTTTTTCTTGGGTAATTTGCAGCTATCGTCCTCAATCTTTTAACTTTTAAAAGATTACGTCTATAACTTTTAATTCTACTCCTGGGGGTCTCCAACCTTTCTAAAAATCCTTCCCTAGGTTCCTATAGAGGGAAACCATCTATTTTAGGTATTAGTCAACCCGTTGACCAAGGGCAATTCTAATAATATACAAAAAATAAATATTTTAATTTAAAAAATAAAAATAAATTTAAAAAAATGTGGGGGGACCCTCCACCCCATTGCCATTTCCGACAGCCCTTTAGCTGCTGGAAATGACAGGAGGGGGAGACTGAAATGGCAGGGGGAGACTCTCCCCCCTCATCTACTGTCATTTCCGACAGCCAAAGTCTCCCCCTGCTGCCATTTCCGGCAGCCCTTTGGCTGCCTGAAATGGCAGTAGGGGGAGTCCCCCTTCCCCCCCAAAAATCTCCTACCATTTCCGGTAGCCAAAAGGCTGCTGGAAATTACAATAGATGGGGAAGGGGGGGTGTCCCCCTGCTGTCATTTTCGGTAACCCTCAATGAGATGGGGGATCCCTCACATCCTTTTCTTAATTTATTTTTCTTTTTTAAATTAAAATATTCATTTTTTGTATATTATCGAGATTGCCCTTAGTTAATGAGTTGACTAATGCCTACAATGGATGATTTCCGTCTATAAGGACTTGGGGGAGCATTTTGGAAAAAGTTGAGAACCCTCAAGAGTAGAATTAAATATTAAGGACGTAATATGTTAAAAGTCAAAAGGTTAGGGACGGTAGCGGTAAATTACCCTCCCCCTACCCCCACCAACTTCTCGTCCTAAGAGGCATCATTAAACAAGGCGCTGTTTCCCAAACGAGCAAGCCATCTAACCTCTGACCCCGGCGCACGTTAGACGCCATCCCTCACCGTCCCCGGCTCCTATCAATGACTCCTATCAGTCTCACTGCACCTTCTGCTGCTTTCTTCTTATCAACTCGACCCGTTTATATACCTTCCCTTAAACCCATATGCTCAAGGTACAACCAACTCAAAAAACTTAACCAGGTAAATAGTTTACTAATTATATATATATATATAGATTTTTGCGTTTGTTATCTCGTGTGTATAGTTGACAGATGTTATTGTATATAGATCTTAGGCTGGGCATAATCAGACTCTGATTTTCTAGCATTTTTTTGGTTTTCTTTGGTTAGAGGAGGAGAGCAAGGAATGGGAAGTGTAGGGCGGAGTTTTCGGCTGACGCGCCGGTGGCTATTGCAATTGGCGCGTGTGTTCTTACTTCGCTGATTTTGACGCCGACTCCTTTGCCGGAAGATAGTGATGGTGACTCGCTCATTGACTCCGCCGACGCAAGGTTTGCTGTCATGGGGATCATCAGTCTCATACCTTATTTCAACTGGATGGTAAATTTTCAGAGAGAAAAAAAAAATATTAGTACCTTCTGTAATCGGCTTCAATACTTATTTAGCTGAATCTTTCAATTTTGTTTGCTTATTTATATCCAGTATGCTAAAAGTATTTATTTTGAAATAGAGTTGGGTGTTTGCGTGGTTGGACACTGGAAAACGACGATATGCTTTTTATGCTATTGTGTATTTGGCTCCTTACTTGAGGTTTGGCACTTGAATCTTTCTTTTATCCTTTTCCAGAATGAGTTGTTCTTTTTTTTTCTTAATCCACGTGCTTACTGTTAAATTTCATGAACATGTGATTTGGGCTCTCAGATTATTATAATCTTAATATTCTTCCCTAAATTTGTTTTAAGGATTTGTGGAAAAAATTACAAAAATCACCAAAAAAAGATTAACTCACTAGGTATTAGCCGTTGAACAAGTAAAAGAAGTGGAAGAAAAGAGCAGAAGAAATTGTGTGTACTGGTTACCCCTAACGATTATTACCAACAACTTTAAGCTTACATTACATCTATGCAACAATGTTGACCTCAGAATTTTGCTTTTCATGAATCATGGACAATTGAATAGTCATAATTAATAATCTTATCCTGATTCTAGATGATTTCCGATCTTCTGGTCTTACGTGTACGGGATAAGAATCAATTGTTTGATTAATAAATCCTCCTTGTATTGCAATATTTCCAAGCTGGTGGCAGAGATGGTTTTTCAAGTTACTGGTTTCATTTAACACGCCAGTGTGGCAAGGCGTACAAAATTGGTATTCAACAGTTGCTGTTAGCATAAAGTAAACCCTTCTCGTTGCATTGCACTGATTATATAATCTATCATCCTCTAAGAGACTGGCTGCCGCCACTTTAAAGATCTTTCTCAAAATCTGATGTATATGGCCAATTATCTACCTGAATGTTTTATTTCTTTTCAAATATTTTGCTAATTTTCGTCGGCAGCCTTCATTAGGAAATGTAAGCTTATTTCATGCTTGTTGGCTGGCTGCCAGTCCAAAACAATTCCCAGAAACTAAGTGCAAAATAAATATATGTTTTTTTTTAGTAAGACTACACTTTCTGACTATTTATAAAAACTTCAAATTTTACTAATTTTGTTTGGAAGCCTTTAAGATGTATAAGCTTAATTCCTCTTTGCTATTCATTTTCATTTTGGCAATTGCTTAAACTAGAAAAGAACAAAACCTGATAGGTATTTATATCTTATATTTCTAATGGAGTAAATGTTTGAAGGTGTTAGATCATCAGATGGCAATTACCATAAGATTTAATGGAAAATATTCTAGTGTTCTTGGATATTCTTCTTCCTCAAAGGTAAACATGAAAAGTTGAGAATTACTTGAACTATGTTTTAGGAAAATAATTATTTGATGTATGGCACAAAATTTAGGCAGTACTTTCTGGTTGGTGCAACGGGAAGTTTTTACTGCCTTTCTGACTGGAATGACATATATTCTTTCATTTTCTGCTGTTCATAGCAGACATGTCATGAAAGATGCAACACTTGCTATGGTGCTTTCCCTGTGTCAGGGCATATGTTATATAAGATGTTAGTTTATGCATTTTCAATATTTAACTCTTCTTAATTCATGCCTCCAAGGAAATCACAGACTGAGAAATCATGTATGATGTATTAGTTTTTCAACATGGCTATTCGAAGAATCTCATATAGAAATTTTGTTTATCCTCATTAGGGTCAAAGTTGTCACTGTCACCCGAAGAGAGCTGGCTGCCAATAGCTAGCATTCTCATTGGCATCATTCATATTCAGGTAGGAAATTGTAGTTCTTATTTATGCATCTTCTGATGCATTGACATTACTCTTTTTCTGAATTCCTTTTCTTGGCAGCTAGAAGCTAGTATAAAAAATGGAGATATTAAGGGGTTCCAGATATTTAATGAGGGTGCGAATTATCTTTGGTCAATCAAAGAAAAAAAGAATAAAAAACTCTATGATGAGGTACTTACTATTGTAACCAAGTACCGATTTATTAATCTTATCATAAAATTTCTATTTCTGATACTGTGATATTGTAATATGCAGGGGGGAGCAAGGGATTCCCAAAATTTGCCTTCTGCAAACGAACAATCCAGGAGTGATATACGCAACTGGGGGTTACCAAAGAAACCTGCTCAAGATCATAAATCCTTGGACCAAGATGGAGAAACTCACAGTAAAAGCTAGGAATAGATGACTTGATTTGCTTGAAACACAATGCTGTGCTCCATGCTATCCAAGAATGGGATACACATTCATTGGATTACATCCTGGACTCAATAGTGTGATAAAGAACTTACGAAATTTAGCGTGTGAAAAGAGTAGCTCAACTTGAATGAAATTCTTAGTGGTTACCAGGTGCTGAATTTGTTGGAGAAGTTGAAGGCTAAAGCCGATGCTTGTAAAGTCTGATGGACGTTTAGTTTGGTCTTTAATGTTTCATGTGCTTCCTACGCATGATGGAGTGAGCACATAGCATAGCATGCTATTATGAGTTATGACCGGTGATTACTCCTAGAAGGATGTATGTTGTTAATTATCAATTAAAATTCAATCTAGTTTGTGCTTATGAAAGTCATGGAAAGTTATTTTCATATTAATGAGCCAGATCTTTTTATGGGAGATCATATGTAGTCTTTTCTATGCAAAAACAAACAATGTGTGGTGGGAGATTATTTTTAATTATCAATTATTTTCAGTCGTATGGTGCAAGGTCAAATAACTCCCGTGTAAATTGACTAATGATTTTTTGCCCAGTGTTTGGTGGAATAAACAATCATGGGAGAAACTTAAAGAGTTGAGTTTCTAAAACAAAATTAATCAGACGATTTATGCCTACACCAATTTTTTTTAAGGGGGGGGGGTGGGGTGGGGGTTCAGAAGAATGGTGCATTGTAAATGTTGATTTCTTCATGATGTATTTCAGTGGTAGTTATATTATGTGCATTTGTATTGTACAATGCAAATTGAAATTGTACTTTATAAAAAGGGTAAATTCTTTCCAATTTCCACAATTAAGTGACAAGAAAACTTTTAAAACCTTGTAGGGTGTATGGATGCACTCTACGTGTATTTCATATAAGTCATGTGGCATGTATCTACACAAACCATGCAAGGTGAGAGGTTTTGTTATAAAAATTTTAGGAAGGGACTCCTACGTGCCATTGTACTTCTACTTTGAAATGGAAATAAGAAACTAATGTGAACTAAATGTTCAAATACCACATTTTTAGTGTAGTTATTACACCAGATAAACTTTTTATAATAACGGGCGTATGTAATTTGAAGATGTTGTAGTAATGTGTTGATCCGATCTCAACGACACTAAATGCCTGATACTTAAACATTTTTTAAAATTTCATTGGCAATAAATTTACTTTGTGGAACTGTAGTTTGGTTGGATGAATAATCAACCTCTAAGTTACAATATAAGTAGATTCTTGAATATTGTTAATAAGAATCAATGACGTTACTATTGAAAATGTTCAAATACCAGATGTCTAGACATCAGATAGTAAGGTGGTATAATATCAACAAATCACTACACCCTACTCAAATCATATCAGCGATTAATATTATATCATACTATCTGACTAATGTCGTAATGACGTGATAACTGGATATTGTCAATGTTACCGTAGTTGCTACTTGCCACTTCACATATCTTCAATTTTCAATCAATCAAATTGAAGTGTAACTTTCCAATTTCAATTAAATAAAATTGAAGTTCTGGTACTTAATTGACACCAAAGTAAAAGTTGAATTACCGCAAACGAAAATGACTAGAAAAATTGAAAAGCAGGGGGAGGGGAATAGACTGGCAGCATAAAATCGGGCATAGTGGTCCAGTAGCACATAGGCATGTTCGCAATACTTTCAAGAACTTTTCTCGGCAACAAGAGGCTCTTCGCTTACCAAAGACCGCTTAACTTCGCTTTCTTACACATGGCCGCCGCCGCCGTCTCTTCGCCAACCAACGTCTCCGTTAAGCGAGTGGGGACTCATAATGGCAGCTTCCATTGCGACGAAGCTCTTGGATGCTTCATGATTCGTCTCACTAACAAGTTCTCTAACGCCCAAATAGTCCGCACCCGGGACCCTCAGGTACCTTTTGTCCGATTTAGTCTGTTAAGTGTTGTGGTTGAATGGCTTTAATTGTGTCCGCTTATTGCTGTGTATGTGGGTCATGTGTTTGTTGAAATGATTGAGTGAAGGTGCTGGAAGAGCTTGATGCTGTTCTTGATGTGGGCGGGGTTTATGACCCGAGTCGAGACCGTTATGATCATCACCAAAAGGGTTTTGAAGAGGTCTTTGGGCACGGGTTCAATACTAAACTCAGCAGTGCAGGTCTTGTTTACAAGGTAGTATAGGTTAGAACTTTACATGACTGTATAACGGCCACTGCATTTTTCCCCCTTTTTCTCTTGTGAGCTTCATACCTTTATCACAACTATGAGAATAATGTTCTCTTGAGCAGTTTGGTTTGAGATGTCTTCTTCTTCTTCTTTTTTTTTTTTTTAACTAGTTAAGCTTCGGAGGTTGGGTTTAGATTTTCTGAATTGTTTTTCGTGTTTATCTTTACCATTCTCTGGTTATGTTTAGCATTATGGAAAGGAGATAATTGCCAAGGAGCTTCAAGTTGATGAAGAAAATCCAGATGTGAATCGATTGTTTCTAGCAGTTTACAAGAGCTTCATGGAGGTACTCATGGATTTAAATTTGTTCTGTTCTTTCTGACAGGCTGAGTTTAAGATTACTTTGATGAAATGAATACCCTAATAATATCTTCTTCAATAGACTCATTCAAAAAACTGATTGATGACCTGAATAAACCAATTATTAGAGCCCAAGAGAGTTTTTGTTAGTTAATTTTTCCTTTTCGTAGAATTAATGCCCCCAATCACAAACCATTTCTATTTAAAAATAGAATCTATCTAAAAATAGAATCTATTTAAACCAACCACATCCACATATTTCACGGACCCACTTATACTACACAAATCTCCACCATTTATTTACACAAAAACCATTTCTGTTTTTAAATAGAAAAGGTTGTTGTGCGTCAATACCCTTTCCTATATTCTTTTCCTGCTCCAATGAATAATCAATTGTTGCAGTCTGCTACAATTGCCAATTGTGTTGAGGATTGTTTTTACGAAATACAAGATGCGTTTATATTCCTTTCTTTTGAGATGTTACGTATGGAAGGATGTTCAGTTTTTATGTGCTAGTCTGTTTCTATTTAACTGTCAGTGGATACATGATGCTGCCTGTACTTCTACTTCTACTTCTGCATGGTTAAGTTAGTGTTTTTTTTTTTCCAATATATTTTACTTATAACAGGCAATTGATGCAATTGACAATGGAATCAATCAGTACGATACAGACCAGCCACCAAGATATGTGAATAATACCCACCTGTCATCACGGGTTGGAAAGTTAAACTTGGACTGGACTGACCTGGATCAGTCTGCTGAGAAGGAGGATGCAGCCTTTGAACGTGCAATGGCTTTAGCTGGCAGTGAGTTTCTGGATGTAAGATTTCTCATATAGATGCCACTAGATTTCTTATCTGTTAATAGTATCAATTTTCTCTATTAGAAAGATATAGAATGCAAGTAGGGTGTCTCTGGATCTTTGACCTTGATAAGACTTCAACAATATCGAGAAATATTTCAGACTTGAGTCTAGTTTTCTGTTGAAAGGGTAAAATGATGTAACCATATGAATGCTATTTCTATATCCTCAGAGTGTTCGCTTTCATGCACGGTCGTGGTTACCAGCAAGGTCAATTGTGCTGGAGTGTCTTGCAGCAAGGGGCAACATTGATCCTAGCAAAGAAATAATGGTTCTGGATAGATTTTGTCCAGATCGGAAGAGCTGCTCCTCTTCATTCTGCAACTGTAATTTATCTTTTATGTTACTATATAGATGATAAGGCATGTTTACATTGCGGCCAGAATACTATTTTATTCAAATAAATGAAGTATTATATAATGAACATCATCTTATAAAAGATTTGTCACTATGATGAATGCTATTCTAGCATGGATTTCAAACTGAGAATATTTTCATTTGATTTTATGTTTGACAGTGGAAACTCCACTTGTTTGAGCTTGAAGAGGAGAATAAGATTGATCCACCCATCAAATATGTGCTTTATGAGGTATTTATGTGTAGCTTTTTCTGTGTGCTTTTAATTTATCTACATCCCTAATAATAACCACATGCATAAGGGGATACCTACCTGAATGATACATTGCCCCTTTTGCTATTTTTAGGAATGGTATGCTATGAGTTATCCAAATAGAGGAAGATGTGTTAGGAGCCTCAATTCTCAAATTCTCAATTCAATTTGGTCATACTTTTTATTTGGATGTCCAATTACTATTTGAATGCTGAAACCCTATATTATTTTTTTGGGCAGAAAATAATCATCAAAGATAGGGACACTATCACCTGACTTCCTGATAATTTCTCTTGTATAAACAAATTTTGATTCAACACCTAGTATTTAACATATATTTGATATAATTCTCCTGTCTTAACTATCTTTAAGTTAAGATAGTTCTTTATGTATATGTGATTACACATTGGCCCAGGACGGACGAAGCAAAAACTGGCGAGTGCAAGCTGTTGCAGTTGCTCCTGAAAGCTTTGAGAGCCGCAGACCCCTACCTGGCCAATGGCGAGGTCTGAGAGACAATGAACTCTCAAAAGCATCTGGTATTCCTGGTTGCATATTTGTCCATATGAGTGGGTTTATTGGCGGAAATAAAACCTTCGAGGGGGCACTGGCAATGGCCAGAGCTGCACTAACACTCTGATTTGGAGAACATGGAGTCACTCATACTTGGATCACTTTCACCCCTATGTTGCATTAAATCAAAATATATATTGTGACCTCTGTTTTTCATAGGATTTTTCCCCTTTTCTGGGCTAAAATTAAACCCTTGCTAATTTCTTGAATTTATCTTTTAATGAAATGTTTCTATAATTCTTTTAATTTTGTTTTGCCTTTGATTGCTTGATTGGCTAGCTTAGAAGTATTTCCTTGCTAGTATATAAATTAGTAAATTTTGTAGTAGATAATTTGGACTATGATTAAATGAGAGTAGGTTTATGAATGAATAAAATGAAAAACAGAGGGGAAAAAAATGAGTTCTAGTGCTTGCACGTGCCTTAAATTCTATCTCCTAAAGCTATACACGAAGTCATTTTCCTCTTCATTTTTACACACTCAGTCATGGCTTCCATTTCTTACGCCGCATCTCCTTCTACTTCATCACTGTCTCCTCACAGAAAATTTGTTTTTCTCAATCCTCCCAAAGCCCTATCGTCACAAGCCGTTTCAATTCCGTTGTCAAAACCGGTAACCCTAAACAAGGCCAAAAACTCAGATGTTAAATCTGTAAAACATAGAGTTTCCCGTTCCTCCGCCTCAATTCAACCCCAAAACCTGAAAGCCCGTCTGAAGAATGGAGAAACCCTCTATGGGATCTTTCTTCTCAGCTTCTCCCCGACTCTCGCCGAGATCGCTGGTCTCGCCGGCTACGATTTTGCGGTGGTTGATATGGAACACGGCCACGGCGGGATTTCCGATGCCCTCCCTTGCCTCCAAGCACTCGCCGCCACCAATACAGCTGCCATTCTCCGCCTGCCGGAGTCTTCCGACACCTGGGCTAAGAAAGCTCTCGATCTGGGCCCGCAGGGGATAATGTTTCCCATGATCGACAGCCCGAAATCTGCCCGAAAAGCCGTCTCCTACTGCCATTTTCCACCCAAGGGCCTCCGCGGATCAGCCCACACCGTAGTACGGGCATCAGATTACGGCATCAACGAAGGATATCTAACCAATTACGAAGAATCCCTGCTAATCATGTGTCAGGTGGAATCCGAAGACAGCGTCAAGAAAATTGAAGAGATCGCGGCCGTGGACGGCGTCGATTGCATCCAAATGGGTCCATTAGACTTGAGCGCAAGCATGGGGTACCTATGGGATCCAGGGAACAAGAAGGTAAAGGAGGTAATGCGATCAGCTGAGAAAGCAGTGCTGGGGATGAAAGATGGGGCATATTTAGCGGGCTTCGCGATGCCCCACGACAGCCCGGAGGAGATGAAGTTGAGAGGGTACCACATGGTTTCCGGCGCGGTGGATGTGGCGTTGTTCAGGAATGCGGCGGTGGAGGATGTGAAGAAGTTCAAGATGAGTTTGGTTGAAGGGTCTGATGAGGAGAGGGAGGGGAAAGAAGCTGAGGAGAAGTATTGGAGTGAATGATAACGGTCATTGATTTGCAGGTCTGTAATGTAGTTTTTGGGTGAATAAACCGCGTCAGGTTTCGTCTGTGTTTGCAGATTGAATTTGGAAGAAATGTGCATCAACTTCTTCATGTTTATGGTTGTATCAATCTTCTCGAAAGAATCAATGGCACCAATTAGTTCTTTTTTTTCATTTGAGTTATGAACCATGATCATAGTATTTTTTGGAAATGTATAAAATGGTATATAAAATGTTTAACCTTACTTGAAATTTTAATGGTAAGACATTCTTTTACAAAATATAATCTAAATTAGATTGTCTTTTCTTTAAATTATTTTTCTTCAATTACACTATAGGTAGAGGTAATATTGTGAATTTACTTTATTTTATAAATGATTATCTGAATGATTATTTATAAATAGTATTTTCCTGTTAGGGAGATATAAAATTGTGATATCAATAAATGGCATTGTCTATGTGACATTCTATGTAATCAACACTCAATAATAAAATTATGCAATATAAGCTCTGCCGACCTAGAATTGTTCATAGATTACTACAAAAATTTTATTTATACTTAGATTGATTATTATGCTTACCTATATATATGTGGCACACATCCAGAGAACATTCACCCCACATCTACTTAAAAATGATCTAGCATCAGTTGTATGACACCACATGGTGCTATATGACCACGTGACATGCATTGAGGCAAACCACATAGTTATATCTTTCCATATATCGTTTCTCGATGTACGCCACATGGGCGTATAGTATCATATAGTGCCGTAGCATATGATATTATATCGGAACTACAAATTTACCCTTGTGATGTTATGTTTGAAAAAATAATTTAAAAAGTTTACTTTTCCAATAATTTTTTTTTTAATCTTTGCGAAAAAACTAAGGATAGAGAGTAAAAAATTAAGATTTACCACATCTTGTAATCACCTCTTATTCACCCTATTAAATTACTTGTGTATATCGCAATAAACTAGAATGTGATATATAAGTAGTAATTTAATAGGGTAGATAGGAGATTGGCATAAGAAAACATGATGATTTTATCCTCTTTGAGAACCGCACTCATGATGGGTGTCCCCCTCAAGATTTTGTAAATTTCTTTGAGGGAATCACGTCCCTCAGGATTGATCTCTTAACTTTGGTCTTGGCCTTGGCCTTGGCCTTATGTTTTTAGGGAGATCTCTGGTATCACTTGAGCAAGTATTGTTCAAAAAATTAACGCATAAGTTAATAGAACAAAAAAATAAAATAAGTATGAGAAATAAAACATTTATGGCTGTTGTTAACTTGTTATCGTTATTCTATTTTTTAAGTATTTTATAGTAAATGTCTATGATCTTTGCATTCATTTACACTTTCATCCTCAACCTTTAAATTTAGATTGGAAAGCCCCAACTTTTAAAAAATTGACACGGTTCATTCAAATGTTTAAGAGCTTAATCTTTGTTTGGCAATCAAGTAAATCGAATACTATTATAATTGAAAATAATTAATTCTCATCAAATATAAATGACCGCTAATCTATCGTTCATCTACTTTTTTTATAAAGTCAGATTGAACTTTGTATATAAAGTCTGACTATTAATATAATAATTAAAAATAATCAAGTCAATACGTAAATATTTTTTTAGTAGTGATTAGTAGGGCTCCGTTATTACTCTATTACCTTTTATTACTCCATAGATATATCTTATTACATAACCGTTCATTACCATATTCTTCTTTGCAAAGGTATCAAGGAACCGCCCTTTTCAACTAGGAAATTACCAATCCAATACCTAGAAATTGAAGCTAAATTCATCATACAATCATCCCGACTTTCTACAGCGCATTACGAGTTCAAGAACGGTAATACTTCTATCTAGTTTTGTCTTATGTCAATTTTCAGAATTTGCCTTTCTCACCGCCGGCCACCACTCCTTTACGCCGGTTACTTCACACGTAAATCATCATCACAAATTCATACACTTGACGGAAGATACATCACCCACAGCACAATTACATTCTAATTTTAGTTGTTAGGCCCAAAAGTATTTTTATTTTATTTATGAATAATGGCCATTCTTAATGATTCATCCTTGGCTGATCTTAATGCGTTATCTGATCTTGACAAGGATAATGGTGAAGCTGAGGCTATGGAAGATGACTTGGCATCACTTAATTATGATGATTTAGATAGTGTTTCCAAACTACAGAAGACACGGCGCTTTACTGATATCATGCAGAAAGTCGAAGATGCGCTTGAAAAGGGGTCTGCGTCTGACCCCTTAGATCAAGAAACTGTTTTGGAGATGATGATGAGTACCAGTTGATCGTTGATTGTAATGCCTTGTCTGCCGATATTGACTATGAAATCATGATAATCCACAATTTTATACGTGCCAAATATTGTCTGAAATCTCCAGAACTTGAGTATCTTGTTCATCACCCAGTTGATTATGCTCGGATTGTTAAAAAGATTGGGAAATCTGGAAGGACTTGTACCCTCTGCCATGATTATCTTGTTCATCACCCAGTGGCAAACCGCTTCCAGAAGATGTCCTTCAAAAGACACTTGAAGCATGTGATCGAGCTCTTGCCATAGACGCTGCAAAGAAAAGGGTCCTTGATTTTGCGGAAAGTCAAATCGGATATATTGCTCCAAATCTTTCTGCTAGAGTTGGAGGTGCTTTTGCTGCAAAACTCATGGGTAGTGCTGGTGGTCTAAGTCTTGCTGCATTGGTAAATATACATGCTTGTAATGTTCTGCTACTTGGAGCCAAAAAGAACAAATTAGCAGGGTCCTCAAGGGCAACGTCTTAATCTCGTGTGGGTTATACTTATCTCGGAGCACTCCTCCTCCATTGAGGAGCCTGCCTGCAGTCTGCAGACTTTTGGCAGCAAAATCTACCCTTGCAGCTTGTGTAGCCTCAATTAGAGGAGATCCAACAGGAAAAAGTGGAGCATCTTTCAGAGACTAGATTCTTAAGAAGATTGACAAGTGGCAAGAGCTCCCTCCGGCCAAACTGCCCAAACCTCTACCATTTCCCAACTCTAAGCCCAAGAAACAGAGAGGCGGTCCCCACCTGAGAAAGAAGAAATTAAGATATGCTCATATTACAGATATGATGAATGCTTGGTCAGGACTGACTTCAGGTTTGGCCTTCACTCTTTGCAGGGCATTGGCACTTGCAAACCAGCTTGGTAGCTGATTTTTCAGTAATTGGTATGGAACGCGGCCACGGCGGCATCTACGACGCCCTCCCCTGTCTCCAGGCACTCTCCGCCACGGCCACTCTGGCCATTCTCCTCCCGCCGGAGTATTCTCTGACGTGGGCCAAGAAGGCTCTTGATTTGGGCCCACAGGGCCTCATGTTCCCTATGATAGACAATCCTGTTCTGGCCCGACAGGTCGTTTCTTACTGCCGGTACGCGCCCAACGGGATCCGTGGGGCGGCCCATCCCATTATCCTGGCCTCGAAATACTGCATCGATGAGGAATACTTGACAAAATGTGAGAATGATCTCTTCATTATGTGTCAGGTTGAGTCCATGGAAGGTTGGAAGAATCTGATAGAAATAGCAGCCGTCGATAGGAAATGGGCCAATTGTTGGATCCAGTTAATGAAAAGGTGAAGGCATACCGATGATGAGTGGAGCAGAAGAGGCAGAAATTGGGCTGAAGCCCAATAAAGGAAATGGGCCTTATGTAGCTGGGTTTGCAATGCCAAATGATGGGCCCTATGAGCTTAGGGCCCTTGGGTAATGACATGGTGTCTGGTGCAGTTGATATTGGGCTTTACAGGAGTGCTGAAGTAGACCAAACTGCTGGCATGACTAGTTTTGATAATATTGAGAGGAAATAGAATGTTTGCAATTGTACTATGTTTCTTAAATTTCATGTACTTGGCTCTTAATCTTAATAAGTACTCCTCGAAATGACTATGATCTCAACTCGTTTAACTAGTCCTCAAAAACCCATTTGCGCTGCTTGAAAATTTTCAAACACTTCCAGGTGCTGTAGCAACATTTCCTGTCTCATGTGAGTGCATCAAACATATAATGTGACGTGCATCTATGTACTTATATGAGATAGAAAGTGTCATAATTGAATTGTTGTGCCAGTTTTTCTAATATAAAATGACTAAAATATGTGATAGGGGCTTTATAAGATCACAAGATTTTCCTTTTGGTAGTAATGTAACCACAATAGTCAATATCTTTCTTGACTATTTACTTTTCTTCTACTTTCTTTAATCCTTGATACAAAAAATATACTTGGGTGATATGAAAAATATACTTGATGGAATAGATTACAGGTGCAACTTTTACAATTCTTTTGTTCACCATTCTTTACAAAAGAGCACAGACATGAGACGATCTGGATTCCAACAAAGAATCCAATCTACAGTTAGCTTATAACTACCTCGATGTGTCTGAATCTACCACGAAATAATAATAATAATAATAATGATAATAATAATAATAAAGAAAAATTTAGGGAAAAAAGAGCAATAAGCATTCTCTACAACTGCTCTCTAGTTCAACTAACCAAACAAACAAGCAAATTTGTCTGCATTCGTTAATCTCATTGCACAAAACCTTTCACTAATTACAAAAGAAAAAAGCTGCATGGATCCAATTAGTCTGCAAAAACAACTGCATTCCCATCAACTGGTAGGCACATTTGCTTGTTCATATTTCCTCTTGATGGGTACTTTATGTAGTATGTGCATTGGTAGATTTGCAGTCTGAGGGAATAAGATACAGTTTTGTAGGGCTCAGGTTTTTCCCTGTAGTTACAAGCTTGTACGTTGAAGAGAGTTTTCCGAGATGATTGGGAGTGAAACTGGTTGGCAGTTGTTGAATAGAGGAGTCCCTGAATTGTTAATATTTCCATGCTTATCACTTGCAATCAACCCACTAGGCTCTGGACTCATTTGCAAAAGCTGAATGAGCGAAGAAAAGATCTCACGACGAGAGACATGCCAGTTCCCCTGCAAGACGTTTTAAACTGGTATCAGCAAACAGAAACAGCCAAAATAAACCAGAAACCAAAAGAGGAAAAATTAGGCATGATTTTACCTCAGCCTCGACTATGAAGTGTGCCCAAATCTTCGTTTCTTGAACTTCCATTACGCCCTTCAAGATTGTCAAGCCAAAACTTCGAATTACATCTATAATTTCCAAAAAGAAACCTTGCTCATCGCAGAGAGTCTGCAGCAAAAAGTAAATGCAAGTTAGAAGTGCTTGGAGTTAACTAAGATCTTCCCCAGCTGAGCAATGCAAATAGATAAATGCATGAAAAAAATGATGCATGTTTGGTATGCGTATGCACTAATGGACTTGACAACATAGTATGCACTAATGGACTTGACAAGATAGTATTGTAAGCAGGATTTTTTTGACAGTGATATTCAATCCTCCATGGAACAAGGTTTCTCCTTACCTCTATAAGCATTTGGCCAGGGGAGCTTAGGTCCTTGACTATCAGAGGACAAAGCATGGATTTGTCACCAACTTCCCATGCCCATGTAACTCCACCATCACGACCATCGGAGATGTTTATCTGTACAGAAACTTCTATTAGCCAACAGTAAAAGTTCAATGATGGATGCTATAGGGCATTTGCATTTTGAGTATACGAAGTGGTAGAGCTAAGAAAGGTAAGATGGAATTTTTACCTTTGGCTCATTAGTTTGTTGAAGGCTTTCTGAATGTTTCATCAAACTTTGCATGAAATTCAAGTGCCTTATAGTTCGTTGCAACAAACGGTCAATGCTCATCTGTTACATCAGCAAATTACTACATGAGAAAAATTCGATAAAATCTGGCATCACTTATTTCAATTTTTTCCACTTCCTTGAGAAAGAAATTTATTTACCTTTTCACCGTTAGGAATGAGTTGCCTCAATTCTGCAAGGCGATCTTGGATCTGTTGACGATCTTTCGGTCTCGGGTGAGTTCCTGGTTTAGCCTTCTTCTTCACTGTTTTTGCAGTCCCTTCAACACTTACTGATGGATTATTCATGCTTCCATTATCACCTACTTGTGAACCTTCTTTCATGGAGGCTTCATGCTTGTGCTCAAGAAAACTTGTTTTACTAGGATCATATAGTGGATTTAATGATTTCAAATTCCCATCAAAGCTAGGAAGACCTTGAAATTTCACTCTCTCTGGATTCAAAGATTTATCTTCAATTCTTCTTCTTTTAGCAGTGGAGGAAACTTGATCCTCGAATCTAGAGCTACCAACGGCGCCTCCCAAAATATTATCGAGTCCTAGTTTGGAGAACAAGCTGCTGGAATTCTCAACTTTGGATCCAACAGATGGCTCTGAGATGCATTTTGCGTTATCCGCACTAATACTCAAATGACCGCTGTTCACAACTGGCATCAGAATTTCCCTCCAATCATCTGATTTTCTAAACCAGGTGTCCCCTGGGATCATTCCAAAACCATCAGAGTGTCTTTCTAGAGTAGATATATCAGAACATCTCTTTTTTCCATTAGATTTGAATGATTCTGAGATGGAACTTTGAACTGAATTGGTAGGAAGATTTTCCGATTTGTTGACAGTTGAGGTATGTGCACCAAATCCAGAAAGTGGATTGAATCCTTGGGCAGGTGATTGGCTATTGCTGAGTATGGTAGCAAATGAGGTACAGCTTTTGTTTATTAGAGGTGAAAACCTCTGAGAAAAGTCATCTATTCTGCAAGGATTACAGACACTTGGAGATGCAAAATCATTTGAGGGCAGTAACAGAGTAGAATACAGATCATTCAGTGAATCTTTGGAGAAGCATGGGGTGTGCAATGAATTGAATGCCGGGTTCCCATGAACATTCAAACCTGAATCTCTGCAAGACTCATAACTGCTTGATTTTGAGAATGTAGTGTTTTCACTCAGTCCAGATGGCAAATAGTACCACGCTGAAGTCACGACAGAATCTCCACTGTCACTGCTAGGAGCTGGGGCAATTTGGCAATCAAAGTAAGTAGCGGTCTCTAAAAGAAACTGTTCCATTTCAGTGAATGGTTTGCTTCCAATTTCAAGTTGATTCCCATATAGAGAAGATGTAGTGGCTAATGGGCTCACACTCTGATGGCCAGAAGTAGAAGGAAATGACTGGACAGGAATCAAAGAACAATTTGCATCCATCAAATCTTCATAGCTTGTAAAATTTGGACAATATAAATCCAAGGATTCATTCTCTGCAACCATATTTATGGGATGTTTACTCATCCCTCTAAATTGTTCTTTGACTTGATCAACAAATTCCTTTCTCTCTGGGATCTGCAGAAGAAAAATTATCAGTCAGTAAAAAGGAGAAGCCTGTCGAGGTGCCATATTGTGAGGGAAAGTGCATCTTCAGTGCTAGCACTAACCTTCTCGGTAGATCCAAACTGCACCACTCCATATGGCTCGACCGAAATTACAGCTATTGTCTAAAAAAAAATGGACACGAGTTAGCTTTAGCAACTCCTATGCGTAAACTAAGACAAACCGACTTAAAAGGAAAGGAACTAAAGCAAGCACCTTTATCCCAGTAGAGAATTGGCCGTAGAACTCCGAATCATCCTGCAGAAATGAATTAGATGTACAATCTCAATTAGTGGACAAAATTAGCAAAGCCTCTGTGAGTTTATGTGACTGGCCACTTGTTTGAAGAAATGTAAATAAAAAAAGTGAAGTTTTAAGAGTTAGAAGAGATAGGACACCGGCAAAATGGGAAAACATTAGTAGTACCTGGAAAACCTCAGGACTCCCAAGCAATCCTAAAGAATTTTGCCTTTCATGACGGGCATCTGAGAATATCCATCTATAGGATTTAGTGAATGCTGCTTGGCCAACTACCCTGCATTCGACAATTATCATGTCAATCTTAACGCTGTAAAATACATAAATCTGAATTCTAATGGATTAAGCCCTAATGATAAGTGTGATGAAATTAGGAAAAGACACAGAGAAATACAGATTTACAGTGCTTCAACAAGTTAGGAAGCAACTGGGGCTTACCCTCCGCCGAATACGTGCACTTGCAGAAGCATATTATCAATAACGTCTCCCATTTGTGCTTCATAGTATGAATCTTGTAGTGTCATCAATCTGGCATGCCAAAAATTTTAGGCCAAATGAGCAAAATCATACTATCGAGGGAAAAAGAAGGTGAAAATTAGGACTCAAAAATCAGAGAAGACAGAATACTAATTCATGGAAAGTCATTTCTCAACAATTTCCATTTCTGAAAAAGGATTTTTTATTCCTCTCTTTGTTAACAAGATTTTTAGTGGGAGAAAAGGTGACTAACTCTAAATTGATGGACACTTCTCTTTAAAAGCTCCCAGTAAAATGTAAAACGAGACAAATCTATGTGATAATAACTTCTAAAAATTTCATTTCTTTTATGCATTACAGCTTACAGGTGAAATATCTCTCTCCAGATTCATGAAACCCAACATTGGTTAATCAATAATTTTTCTTTTCTCTCCTTTTCTTGGCCATTTTTTATCAATGAAAATATATAGACTACACAGGCAAACTGGAACACAATAAATATGCAGTTGACTGTGTGAAAGACAGAGGCTTACAAAAAATTTCTTTGATCAAAACCCCAGAAAATCCCATAGGACCATCCATTTGCACAACAAAAGCTTTTCAGGGCCTTCTTTATCATTGAATCACTCCTTTGAGTAGCCATTTTGCAAAAGAGAGACCCAAAAAACAAGCTTTGAGGTAACCAAACAGCTTAGATCAGAGTATGAAGAAACAGACAGAAAAATGCAACCTTTACTGGCTGCAGCAAAAGGAAAGGCAAAGGCTAAGTAAACAGGTTTCTGTTCTGGGAAAACAATGAATGGCTCCAACAATAAGTGCTTCAATATTTATGTTTGTGTGGTACATAAACACGAAAACAGAAATAAGGAAAAAATATAAAGCGGTTCAGGAATCAGAAAGATAGCAAGAGAATTTAAAGTGGATTTAATTATGTAATATATATCTATTATGAATATAGATATATATACATTGATGGGGTTTTGGGGTGGGTGCTGTGGGGGTGGGGTGGGGGTAGGTATGGGAACAAGAGGGGTTTGTTTTGTCTATGCAAGAAAAGAGCAAAATCAAATTAAAGTCCTAGCTTGAAGGGAACAGAGATTTTCCACATTTATGATATGAATCCTTGTACTTTTCATCTGTCTTTATGCCTATGACATCTTTGTATAAGATTTATTTAAAAAAAAAAAAAAGAAAGAAAGAAAGAAAAATTCTTTTCAAAGAGTGGGTCCCATTTTCAATTTATATTTGTCATTGTAAGTTCGGTTAGAAATAGACGGAGATGTTTTTATGAATAAAGAGATTATAACTTTATAAATTTATCGTTCAATCAAGTTTATCTTAGGTTAAGTAAAGATCATATAATAATAATAAAGAAAAATGCATCTTAATTATTTCTTTGATATTTTATTTACAATGCAATCAAGTTGAAATAAATGTTAGCTGAAAATATCAAGGAAATATAAAATGATTAGTTTTCCTATTTTTTTTTTTTGAAGTATTAGTTTTCCTAGTTATTAACAGTTATTTTGGCCCTAAATGAGAGTAGCTATTGAAATCACAATTTATAACCTCATTTAAGAATGGAGTCATAATTTGTTGCTCCAAGGAAAATTTCATATATATAATCACAATAATTTGTTTTAAAGAGTATTTATTTACTAATATCTTTTAAACAAAAATTATGATAATAATTAGTGATATACTTAAACTACATCTTTAGGAATTTAAATCTAAAAAAACCTTCAGTTTTGGTTCACACGACTTCATATGACCTAGAATTGTCATATAACAACTTAATTACATCAGTATTGATTCTGTATTGCTTCTTGCCAATTACCTTTTGTTTTACGTTAAGTAACAAAGACTCGAACATATTTAGTAAAAAACTTGACCAACTCCTAAACTTTACACTGTGTTTAAAATATTATTATTAATTAATAGTAATAAAAAAAATTAATGTAAAGTTGTTTATCTTTCAAGAGATTAGAGGTCAAATGCGGTGTTATTAGTCTTAAAAAAAATGTTTTAGGCCAACCCAACATGTAATTTATAGATGGAAACAAAGCAATGCTACCAATCAATGTCATGTCCCTTTAAAAAGTTTTCAACAACAAGCCTGCAAGATTTTTATAGTGGCAAAAACATAATGAGAAAATGTCATTCTCATCAATTATTACAACTACAATTGCCACAAAAACCATTAACCAAACCGGTCCCCTTTGCTTCCTCCTGCGGTCCATCCCCAAGAACCTATCTTCCCCTTGGTACCCGGACTCTATCGCATTTCCTAGTGTACCGTGGTGGTTGGATGAAAGAAAATGTTATTTGAATTAGTATTTTTTTTTTAAAAAAAATGTTAACAAAATAAGAATTAGAACTAGTCAAATAAAATAGCGTAGCTAGTGTCACTTGGCTTCAATCTTTAGAAAATTTTACCATTAAAGACAGTAATTAATTATAGATTTTAGGCATAAATTTATTTCATTATTATATTATATATAATTCTTAAATATTTCTTATATTAGAGAAGAATCATAATTTATTACATTAATATTTTCAAATTATTAGAGACGAATCCAATTTTACATTTTAAATTATCAAAATTTACATCTTAGGCACCACGTTAATGGTGAATATTCAATATTAAAAATGATCAATTTCATTACTTGGGTAATTATGCATGTCATTAGTGTTGTATAAGAAACTTAATTTTTAATGTTTTACTCCTGCAACTTGTGCATAAAATGTTTGTTAATTTACCTGTCAACTTGGCGAATCAACTTATAATTAATTTAAAATTATAAACTATATACTATAAAGATTAGCATTGCATTCGTGAGAGATAATAGGTGGGATTAACAAAACCATTTCTAATTAATTCAAAGCGGTACTTAATAATCCTCATTATAATAATTTACATTATAATTTTATGTGCTAGCAATTTCATAAATATTAAAAGGAGTACAAAAAATCGAATAATAATGCAGAAACGATCAGAGTGTAGTGACTTCCAAAGGATATGTGGGCCAGCGAGCGTTATTGGAAGCTATCCGGGATTGGAGGCCGGCGGTGACTTGGCGGAGAATATTCCGGCGAGGAGGAAGCACCAAGTTGGCGATGGGATTATTCCGGGGACCTTGGGAAGGGGGAAATATAGAGTAGGCGGTGGGTCCGACCAGTGGGCTGTGGGCTTAGTAGGGATCATTTTCTGCTACACCCTTCTGACATTGCCTCTCTAAATTCCCATCCTCCTCCTGTACCATTAATCATGGGATCAATTTTCAAGACCGCCATTATCATTACGTCCCAAGTTCAATAATTCCACGCAAATGGCAGAAATCAATGATCCAAACAAAAGGGTTTTTTTTCCCCTTAACGAGCTACCAAACATTTTATTTTAATAGTAAAACTCTGATGATTAGTAATTTTCCTATAGAGTTTGAGAATTAATAGAAAACAGTTAAATCAAATTTCATCAGCATGTGATAAATATTTATGTTATTGTATTATTATTTGACTTTTGTGAATAAATACGACATCACAAGATACAACTTGACAAGTAGATCTTGTGAAAGTTGGGTGACAATTAACAAAGGTTTTTACTCAAAAATAAAAATTATACTAAAGAGTTGCTTTCTTCCATTCTAATTAAATGAGGTCTAGTAGATAAGTTGACAACTTCACTTGAACCAGACGTTAAGGCTTTGCAATAAGTCAAAAGTTGCGACACTTTTGAGGTTTGGTTGGCACACCACTTAGTTGATAATTATCTTAAAATCAAAATTTAAGTGGTTTACACCTTTTACAAATTTTACAATCTTTGCAACCTCCGATATGGATTGCATCTTTTCTGGACAATATCGATTTTATCTAAAGTCTGTGAACTTGAATTAATGAAGCTTTTCAATTGTGTAAGATTGAGACATTCGTTTTTCTAATTTCATCAAATGGCATACCAATATTTACAAAAGTAATATTGCATGATATTCAGGAGAGTAATGCTATATATAGCACCACTATAGTTAGCATCAATTCATATGACATGACATTTATAATAATAAAAATCAAGTGAGTCAAGTGTGCATACTTTCAACTTTACTTATCATTTAATGTCATATACTGGAAGTATGTATTATTCTATTGGAATATTATATATTTGAAAATTATTATATTCGAAATAGACATCGATTTATCATGCACGTCCCTGATGTCTAACTCGAGAAACAAGTTGTACAATGGCCAGAGCATATGGTCACTACCACTAGTATAAGATAATCTATTCTCGCAAGAGCGATGGATACAAGCTAAGTCAACTATATGGTATTGTCCTTTTAACAGCTCAAAACATTTAGATGAGCTGGTAGGATCAAAATAAGATTCAACTCTTGAAGCCAAGTACTTATTTATGAAAATTATGTACGTATCAGGCCTTTAATTAATAAAAATGAAGAGTGATTCCTTTTGATTTTGAGTTTAAAGTAGGTTTAGTGTCGTCGTAGCACTATATATTCTAATTAACTAAAGATAATAAAAATGAGGTAAATTAATAATAATGAACATGAAATTAGTTGGGCTTGCCATGCATCACTCTCTTTCACGTAGGGTATCCGAGGTCCATTCCCTAACAATGGTGAGGGACACCCATTATTTGTCATGATATACGAAGAGGAATTATATGAAACAAGTAAGATATTATGGGTCCACATGCTATATTCTTCCTCTAGTCTTAGAATCTTGACTTTGCCACTCGCTGATCATTAATTTGCCTTCCAGTTATATTAACTCACCATTAATTATTTGCATCAGATTAACGTTTCATGGGTCAAATTCCTGTAATTAATTCTGTTTACGTTTTTCTGCCATGAATTTTACGGCAAATGGGTCCGTTTTGTTAAGCTGTTATACCACAGATTTTGCGGATTAAGAGCAATACTTAATCTTATGTCTACCAAATGATTGGGAGTCAGCAGGCTCCTGTTTACTAGTATTATTAATATTATTACCATCGGGTCAATTGCTTTGATTTTGGTCAACTACAACTCTCCGTTAGCTAGTCATTGCAAAAGATATATATATCACAGACTTTGGTTGACGAATATTTGATCATCAGATAAATTAATGTCCACAGTAACTAGTACCATCGATGTTGAGTAGTATTGTTGGTGGGAGAGTTGAACTTGAGCCCATGCACGCCATGATTAGTAGAAATCTTCCTGCGAATTTAGACTAGCAGGCTATTTTTTTACCTAGCTAGCTAGCCCCGTCGAATGGTGTACAAGCTAGCAAAGGAGGTTAAGGTTTGAGTACTTCATAACCTGAGGAACATCTATGTCTGTCAACCTTCGAATTAAGGTTTGGATATCTAACTTAAAATTAAAGTCAACCTTGTTAAGAGGTGTAACTGATCAGACGCTTAATTCTATGTTGCTTCTGTTTCATATTTATTCCGATATAGGGTTTATCTTAACACATATGTATCATAAGGCAACATGGCCTATCTGATCATATCGCCAGCAGAGGTCGAGAAGGCACTGTAGAGAATAGAGATTGAAGAAGACTAGAATTAAGAGAGCCACAAGTAATGGGAGGATGGAGGAGATCGAGTGAGTGGCCTGACCTGTAATTTGATCACCATGCAATATTACTTTTGAGCTAATAGCAATGTTTATAATTTTGTCGGCTTTTGACAACACACGCTTAATCATAACCGTAGACAAGTGTAAGTCAACGGCATTTCATTTCTCTTTTCCTTCTTTTTTCAGCATATATAGTAATATAATCCAAAAAGTGACCGTAATCTGCCTCGTTCACTAGTATCTTCTTTTTCCCCTTTTCCCTTTTTCTTTTTCTGAATGTTAATTTAAGATCTTGTAATTAATGGAGGTTACAGATAATATCTTTTCTAATATATCTATCGAGTTTAAAGGTTCACATTCTAAAAAGGATTTTAGAAGAGGTGGAAATATATACAATTCGAACAAAAAGAGAATTAATTAATTTATGGGTATTTAAGTGAATTTTCGAGTTCAAGAGTCAAGGAGTTTAAAGCGCGTTTGGGCACACTTCATTTTCAAGGTTAGGAGCCAACAAGGAGCGGTCGTGTTTTCTAGCATGTTTGGGAGCAGTAGAGGTTACTTATTTTCAAGAAACACCATGAAATTCTCTTACTACGTACGTACCAAAATTCATATTTTAAGCACCATGAAATTCTCTTACTACGTACGTACCAAAATTCATATTTTAACAGGAAACGGGAATATTGGATTTTGGTAATCAAACAAGTAAAAATAGTTAAAAAGGACTTTACAAGTTTTGTCATGATTAATTAGTTGAATGGATTCAACACATGACACCAATTTATATAAATTTTACTACGTAGTATTCATTCCATAGAAATTTATTTACATTCATTCAAAAAAGAAAAGAAATCCACATATTGATGTTGTGTGTCCAATTTATATAACATAACATTGATTGGTAGGACTAGTGATACCCATAATTTTATTTATTTATTTATTTAAGCTAACATGCATGCTTGATTACTTACTGTGTAAACAAGTCTAATCAACATTGCGAAGTTAATCCAAATAAATTTTTTCAGTAGGTCCAGTACATATATAGGACAGGAGGGGATAGAAGCAAGCATCTTATTTTTAAGGCCCTAATAATTAATTAATTAATTAATTAATTAATATATTGTGCTGAAATCGAGCTCTCTATGAACCCAATGGTAGTGTACCTCCTCATGGCATTGTAGATCTACCATGGTTTATGGATTAATTTTGATTCATTTATTTATTTTATATTTAACAAGAAAGAAGAGAGAAAATCAACTACGAAATAATTTTATACTTTATATTCTATTAATCTTTTAAAGTGAAATTATAAATCTATATTGTAGAAGTACATATATGCATAGATATATGTCCTCTTGAACTACAGTACGTAAAGAAAATCAACAATATAATCCCTACTCATGGGAATACACACTACAAATAAATTTTGGAAAATACCCAACAGGGAAATCACACTTAAGACCTCTAGGTCCCTGTGACTCAACGTACGTATACTAAATTGTGCAGGCATCACTGACCTTATATATTTAATAATTTGGTAGTATATATCGTAGTAAGGTAGAGTTACAAAATCTGAAAGAATTAATAGTATTATTGTTTGAGAGAGAGAGTTCTAAACCTATCCCTCGAGTACGTAGTTCAACTTGACAACAATTTGAAGAGGAATATAATCAACTTGGGACAGCTTCAAGTAGAATTTTGAAACTCAGAAAATAATTCTGTTATGAAACTATTATTGAGAATGATTACTTCGTCTGTCATTTAGCTGGTCAATTGATCTTTTAATTTCTTTTCCTTTTTTTTTCCCCATCTGAAAGGGCAGCTGGTCAATTGAATTTATTTGCTTTTTTAGTTCTAAAGAAAATTGGTGTGTAAATAATTAGAGCTTCTTAACTTGCATATATGCTAGTCATTTGAGGCAGGATTTACTTATCATTTATTATAAGATCAGTCACACATAAATAATTTGTTCAGAAATTAAGACGAAAGAAATGCTTTAGTTGAAATATCTAATTGTTGAGACAATTCGAGATAAATATGAATGTCCTTTTCTACTGATTGATCGGTCAACGATCTAATTAGTGGGTGAATAAAACTGCACAGTAGATTTATTGGGAGAAGGTTGTTATCCAGCCCATATCAAAATAAACACTTGCGCATGAAATAAAGTTGAATTAAAAGGATTGGTGACAGCTACTATGTTATATAAACACAAGCTACAGACAGTTAATTTGGCCAATAAAAAGGACACAATTACCGCCGTTGAAAGCTGTGTTTAGTGCTTCAAATACCTCAATCTGTTAAAGGCTTTGTTAATACTGAATTGGAGATATTCCTTATATTAAGTTGCCCAAATCTGTGTGATTTGAAACAGCACTCATTATTTGCATCATGCATGGTGTGTGTGTGTGTGTGTTTTCTTTTTTTTTTTTTTTTTGGTTGATAAGATGGTTGTAATACTTGAGGTAATACACGTACATAAGTCCCCTCCTTGTAATAGCTTTTTCCTTATCAAAAAATTCTATCCCGGCCGGCCGAGCTTGGATTCAAACTGGGATAGTTCCCCAAAAGAAATAATTTGTGTGTGTATATATATATATATATATTTGAAATGACTCATTTATTTTATGCAACAAGAAAAGGAATTCTACCCGAAACTAGGTCTAAACTTGAGTAAACAATTCCTATACTACCCAATTATTATTGAACACTAATGCATTTCACTTGTTACCGCTAATTAAACGATGAGACAAGAAGGCAACTTGGCAAGAGAAGACTCAATAGACCCTCAACGGCTCAACCTCAACATCAACCCTTGTACATTATAATGTTAAGTTACAGGGACGGAGATGACGATAGAAAACATGTAATTACAAAAAATTTATTATAACTGATACAGCCGTGAGTATGGCAATGGTGGCTAATTTAAAATGTATGGGACACATTTCAACCACTAATATATTACCGCATACCCAGTTTACACTCATGGGTATATAATGAAAAGAAGTGCTATTTCTACATATAAGATATACAAAATTTATACGAATACCGCTCAATACACACACTCCCAAAAGTAGTAATATTTTTTGGAAACCTGAGACGCACATATATATATATATATATATTGGTGTCTATCTCTCACCTTTGTAGACATTCTCCTTGAAATGGTGTATTGGAGATGCTCATGTGTTTTGCAAATGATATCAGGAAATCAGTGCCTGAGCCTGTGCATTAAATTTCAAAAGTAGGTTAAAATTGGCAGAACATACATGAAGCACTAATGAATGGTTCAATAAAAGAACAAATTGCAATGTTGAGTGCAGTCATCATCAGAGGGAGTTTCCCAACAATTCCAAGATTTTTTTTTTTCATTTTAGGTCGTCATGTTAATGTTACTCCAGGCCTTCTCTCCTCTCGCCTTTTTTTTTTTTAATTTTTTTTCTTTTTCTCCATTTAAAAAATTTTTTCCTCTAGTCATATTGTCGAAAATGTCATCAGAGAGAACTCACTAAGAAATTTCATATTATTTTCATTTACTTATGTTATATGATTTTAAATTCAAACGTACACGATATCTTATAACAATTGTACTTGCGGCCTTGTTTTCTCATATATATTTTTCCTTTAATAATATATTTATTCCTGAAACAATTTTTTTAAAGAACCAATATTGCTATCAATTATATATTAGATGTGACACATTTGATCAAAAGTTATAACTCAAGTTCAGTTACTCTATGTCACTCTAGAATCTAATCAAGCTTGAAAATCCGCCCAATAATTTAAAAATTTTAAGAAACCATAGAGTGAGAGAGCGACAGAGTAGAGAGAAATGAGTGGGAAGTGGAAAGAATGGAGGTGTCAGATGAGAGGGTGATAATTCCCAGATCAAAATGTCGGTTACAAAGGATGCAAATTGGGTCATTTGTACAGAACACCATTACCTTTTCCCGAGTCGCGGTCGGTTTGGACCGGTCACTCTAGCGGGGTCCATCCTATTATGCGGTCCCCCCCCGGGCAATTTTGAGAGAGCAGCCCATTTCCTGCACACCAGCATTTCGACAATTTTTTTTTAGTCCATCTTTGGTACTAACTTCTACTCTCTAAAAATAAACTAGTGGCATGTATAATAGGTGTTATATGAGTGTATGACATACGTTGAGATACGCCAATAATGTGTCATGATCTTATAGCACTAGAATGGGATGAATCTCAATTCCACTCTCATTATCATCAGATTGACACGTTATTTGTACTAACTAATTGACATATGATAATATGGCGTGGAAAAAAGTAACAATAAGGTAGAAGTGGTTATTTTCTATTGGCCAACTTAATAACAAATTGATATATTATAACTTATCAACTTATCGGCAAGAAACACTTGCCGGTAAACTCCACCAAATATTTACCAACAACTTTGAGATTATAGGCTAAAGGGGTTTGTTCTAATAGTGAAAACGCGCCTTTATCAAATTATCTTATTTGCGTTTGAGTCACCGTACTTACCTTTATGATCCCCAACCATTCCTTGAAAAAATAAAAAGCTCGAGATTTTAATTTGAACAAATTAAAATGAAAAGCAAACCTATTCCGGGGTGCTGGCCCAAACTTGTGTGTAAAAGGGGCTTTATTAGCCCAAATAAACGCGTCTTCAAGCCATTTAATATGGGCTGAAATTTCATAAGGATAGAGGTAATTAGAGAACCTACCCTATTAATGATAAGTATTTCAATTATACCTATATTTTGAAACTAATTGCAAATCTACCTTATTCAGTTGCAAATTTGCCTCTACCAATTTCTCATTTTTGTCTTATTATTATAATAATAAAAATAATAATTAGAAATTATTATATATTATGCAATTTTTTATTTTAAAATTTGTTTGACAATACATTATGAAAAATTAATTATTCGGAAGCTGTCACCATGAATTTTTAGCGATTGTTACTATTGACAGTTATTGTTGGTGATCGGGATATAAATCCGTGGTGGGGATTGTGTTAGTATGAATTTGTTACCTAGATACGTTAGTCTTATATTTGTTACAATTTTTTTATTACTAATGATTTTGGTGGATGTCTAATAATTAGTGGTGTTGTGACCACCACTTAGTAGCAGTCGTACTGTGTTACGGTGGATTTATCAGAGTTGTTATCATCTCTTTATTAGTGTGATATTTTTTCGGGGTGGTAACATTTGTTTTATGAATGGTAACATTGTTACTGTGTTTGTAGCGGTGTCGCTAGTTGACAGCGGTCCCGAGATGAAAGTGTTACTCACAGTACATAAAAAATGAATATTTTTTACTGAAAATATTTATACTTTATGTAGTTATTATTATAATTATAATTTATAAAAAATAAAAATTAATAAAGAATTGAATTTTAATTAAAACTGGTATAGGGTAATTTTGAAATAGAGAATTGTATTTTTGCAATTACTTTCAATCTGAAGGTATTTTCTAAAATTCAATTAAAAAGAATGGTCTTTATGTAAAGAACCCGATAACTTATCTCATTTGTGTTACATTGAAAAGGCAATTTATAGGCCTGTTTGGAGATGGATTATATTATGGCTTATATTTAAGAAAAAAGTCTCTGTCATTTTTTTTAACAAAAGTGTGTTTACAAAGTGAGTTGACAAAATCAAGATAGTTGATTTTTAAGTGATGTGACGTGTGAAAAACATATTATTACTACATGCGCGACTAAAATATTTTTGTAAGGATTAATATACATGAAACAAAATTGAATATTTAATTAACAATAAAGAGATAGAACTTCATTGTGGATAAGTCGGTAGCAATTTTGAATTGTTCAGGTTTGTTTAATGGACGCTTCACTCTTTGCTAATATTTCGTGTTCTATTGGCTAAGATACACGTTCAAGCCGAATGTGCATACAATCAAAGTCACATATAGTTGAATTATTTGTTTCTCTTTCTTTCCTTTTAAGAAAATCAAGATCGTGAAAAAACAACTTGTAGCAACTAGTAAGCTAAAAAACATATAATTACATCCACAATTTATTTTTCAGATTGCGTCTATAATTTATTTTTAATACTACAAACTCTGCAATATTTCTTGCATTTTCACGTTTTGCTAATTTGCTTCAAGATTCGATGAGGTACATTCATCTTGGGAAGGTGTATTTCTCCATTTGCGCTGCACCTCCATACAGAGTATCTAAAATGAGTGGCAAGTGGGGTGGATATTTTTGGGACGTACCATGTAAAGTTCTTTTGTTTTGTTCTATGATTGGGCCTCGAAGTTCCCAAACTCAGCAGTTAGTTGCAACTTGTGCAAGTGGGCTAAAACAAAACTTTTGCTGTCATAATTCCTCATCTATTAATGTAATGTAAAATCAAGAGATTAATTTGTGCAAGTGGGCTAAAACAAAACTTTTGCTGTCATAATTCCTTGTCTATTAATTAATGTAATGTAAAATCATACGATTAATTAAAGAGTTTTCCTCTATTACTATCTTGGGTGCCCAAGATCCAATCAGAATTAAGAAAAGCTGTATTGCTAAATCATTTGTGACCTGTTTATTAGAATGTTGTCATTGTCCGTAGTTCCATAAAACATTTAAGTAATCGTCTATCTCAAATTTTCACAGGATAGGATGTGTTATCTTTTCCTTGCCAGAATTAACCCCTGAAATAGAGCTCATGCACAGAGCCCTAATTCTCTTTTTACTCTTTGATTTCTTCGCTTTTGGGAAATTAATTTGAACTCTTTTCAATTCAAGTCGTGAAAACAAGACCCACTTAATCAAAAAGCTATCTTGTTTCGGATTTGAGGTTTTCTTGATCTTCCATTGTTGGCATATTCAGGGTTTATTTGTTCTTGATTCCACGGTAATTTGCTACTCCACCTTCCTTTCAGTTCTATCTATTTTATTAATTTGACCTGAACATTTAACATTCATGTTCTTTAGGTAATTCTTAGAGGTTTTGATTGTTGTTTTTAAGTTTTGAATATGAAGCTGAGTTTCACACTTTCTGCATTTTACTTTCAGTGTGAGCTCTTCTTTCTGGGCATTAATTCAACAGCTTCCTTTCATTTGTTTGATGCCTAATACATGAAGTATGGACAGTATGGTTCAGATTCAGAGCACTTTTTTATGTCAATCTCCTTATTCAAGTGGTATTCTTGACTGTGAAGATGATAGCAAACTAGTGCCCAAGTATAACCAAGATATGCTGAATCTGTTGGAATTATTCTGTCTCTAGTTGAATGCTTGTAGATATAGGAAAAACACAAAGAATTCCGATCTCAAACGTCTCCTGGTGCACAGTGACTTATAAAATGGACAGTGATCCTATTATTGAGGAATTTTCAGTTAGAAAGGAGTGAGTAAAAGGAAAAGGGATTCTCTCTGTTCACCCGTTCCATTTTCCATATTACTTCTTTCAAGTATTTGAAATGGTTATTCTAAAGAGTATTTTTTTTCTGTGTATTGACTTGTGATGGTTAATCTGGACAATAAGTATTTGCATTTTGAAGGAAGACGAATTTTTAGTTTTTATTACTAGTGACACAGTGCATTTCTGGTGGTTTCTTGAAGAAGAGTACAGGAAAAACGTGTAGAAAGACTTGTCGCTTGAGGAAACTAAAAGAGTACATCTTAGCATTCGATAACTGGGAGGTGAAACAAGATTGCAGTCTGCACTTTCTACTTTATCGTCATTCCAGATTTGCATATATTTTTCCTTGCCATTTTAGCACTGCCATTTCTCGGCAATTCCAACTTGAATTGATTGATGTAAATTCAGTGCAAGGATGCACCTATATAATCATGTTTGTTGGGGTCCGTTTGGCAACCCATTATAATATTTAGGTTGCTACTTAGATTCCCCATTCTTGAGCTTGTTTTGATTTGTGATCTGTCTTGTTTAATTGAAGTTTCATTGAACCATATTTTATCAGTGATTTCCAGTCTTCAACCAATTCAATGGAGAGTGCTTAGGGTTGACTGAAGCGTGCCAGTCGGAGGCTTTCTTTTTATCGTATGGATGGAAATATAGGTGGAAATTCCTTTAAGTTTGGTGATCGGCGTACTAGTGATGTGGTAATTTGTCTGAGAAAAAAGAAAGGAGAACCAGAACTCTTATATTCACATTCTTTCATTCTTAAAAGCAAGAGCAAGTATTTTGCTGATAGATCGGAAGAGCCGAGCTCTAGTACTTATATAGACATACAGTGCTCAGAATTTGATTACCATCTCCACATTGAACTTCTAAGGCGTCTCTATCTTTGCGCAGACTCACTTTTGGATTCCTGGGATTCGGTTCGATCTGCTCTTGGTATTCTTCGGCTGGCTGTTGCTTTACGGTGTGAAGCAATTGTAAACAGCTGCATCCAATACCTGGAGGCTGTCCCTTGGGAAGACAGTGAGGAGGACAAGATATTGGAAGTAGCTTCAAGACTGGGTCCAGTAGCCATGCCAATATTGGCAAGGATCCAACCGGTCGATATAAGTGCAACGAAAAATGTTTATATCTCTGCTATACGCTATGCCACTTCTATCGATAATCTTTGCCCACCATTTGGGGAAGAGCTTAGAAATTCAGCCCAAGAACAGGTCGAATACATGCTTGGGGATGATGATGACATGCCTTTGGTTACAGCTGATGATGAGGTAAAACTGGAGACAAGAATTGGTTTGTCCAAAATTTTTTCTTCATTTGAAATGGAACTGTCGTTGGTCTTGGAATCTGATATAGCAGTCGAGCTAGCAGAAAAAAGGATAATGCAAAGGCTATCTGATCTTGAATGGATGTGCAATATTCTGCCCAAGATGGATCTGATGAAGGATTTTGTGGCCAAGTGGATTGAAATTTCAAATAACTTATTAACCATTCTTGAAGACAACAAACTCAACTCCGTTATGTGGGGTCTAAAACTAAAGCTGATCGAGATCACATCGAAGGTACTGGATTCAGTAGGCTATGGTAATGTAATTATTCCAGCTCCATCCCGAGTGCAACTGCTAAAGTCATGGCTTCCTTACATAAGGAAGCTGAAGCCCATTCTGGATTCAATGAGCAACGAGGATATTACATTTGCTTACAAGATGGATGAAGATCTTTGCCAGAGCATCGAAGGAGCAATGGTGTCATTAGTTCTAGCACTGCCATCTAATGACCAAGCTGACATTCTTGCTGACTGGATGGACACTCAGCAGCTAAGATATCCCGACTTGAGTGAGGCTTTCGAGGTCTGGTGTTACAGAACGAAGTCTGCCAAGAGACGGTTAGAGGAGGGTTTGGACACACTTCATAACACCGCTGCTAGCCTCTGATTTATGGTTCCTAATTCTTGTTCTGCAACTGATTTCTCAGTGCCTGTTTTGCTGACTTTCATTCTTCTGCTGTATAATTTTGACATAAACATGATTTGAATTCTACTTCATTTCCTAGGAGTTTCCGAACTTTCCCCCATTTGTTTTTGTTTTCTATATTAATAACTTTTATAGGCACGATTTCACAGTTATCAAATATACAAGTTAACATTACAAGCCTACAAAAAACTTTAGAAACATGGCGTGCTTGCAGGGCAATTAAGGATATAGGTTCCTTTATTTGCATAGATAACTAAATCAACAATTCCATTTTTATGGCGTCAATGACTTATGTGGATGCAAGCTCTAGAATTTGACAAAGGAGAACCGATACCTACTAATAAGGATGATAGTTATTTGTTTTTTATTGGTCTACTTTAAAAGTAAGACAAGTGACTGATACCATAAGGTATATTAACTGATACTAGATAATTTCCAATATATCATCAGAGGAGATCTAGGTTTGATTGTTGATTTATAATGAACATCCAAAAATAGAATAATAGATGGCTGCAGGGTTATATGGTGAGGAAAACAACTATAGGGACAAAAAGGCAAAATCCTCTAAAGTTGGGGATCACCTGCAAATTAACTAAAGAAAAATCGTGTACAAAGACAAGTTACGTACGTACTTCTGTTGACGTGAAATGAATTAACATTTACGTCCATTTATGTATTTTGATGGTTAACATTAATCATGAAAGGTCAAATATTTTCTTAATACGTTTATAAATTTTACATAATTTTCTTAAGGGTTAATTTCACAAATCGTCCCCAATTTTTGCTTTAAGAATCGGTTTCGTCCCCAACCTTTTTAAGACACCCCACAGCCCCCAACCTTTCAAAAATACATACAAATCGTCCCTATTTTCTACTGTTCCACCAAAATTTTATCAAAATGACAATTATACATCTCATAAACATTTTAAACTTTTTTTAAAATGTTTAAAAATAATAAAAAACTAAAAAAAACCCACCCCACCCAACCCATCCCCACCCCACGTCTCCTTTGTTGCCAACAGTACTGCGGCGGCCGGCTGCCGGAATGGTTCATTCCGGCAGCCAAAAAGGTTTTCTGCCGAAATTAGCAGCCATTTGGCTGCCATTTCCGGTATCATTTTACTGTCAAAAATGACATCAAAATGGGGGGTGAATCCCTCCCATTTTCCGGCAGCAAAATGGGGGGATTCACCCCCCATTTCTACTGGAAATTGCAGCCATTTTAAGGGAGCAAAATGGAGGGGGGATTCATCCCCCATTTCTATTAGAATTGGCAGCCATTTGGCAGTCATTTCTGGCAGCATTTTGCTTCTAGAAATGACAACAAAATGGGAGGGGGGAATCCCCCCATTTTACTGCCATTTCTGACAGCAAAATGGGGGATTCACCCCCGATTTCTGCCTGAAATGACAGTCATTTGACAGCTATTTCCGCAACATTTCTGCTGCCAAAATGGCAACACAAATAGAGGGATTCACCCCCCCCCTTTTGGCCGCCGGAATAGACCATTCTGGCGGCCTGCCGTCGGCAGGGGAGACGGGGGTGGGGTGGGTTTTTTTAGTTTTTTATTATTTTTAAATATTTTAAAAAAAGTTTAAAATATTTATAGAGGATATAATCGTCATTTTGATAAAAATTTGGCTGAACAGTAGAAATATGGACGATTTGTATGCATTTTTGAAAGGTTGGGGGCTGTGGAGTGTCTTAAAAAAGGTTGTGGACGAAACAGATTCTTAACCCAAATGTTGAGGACGATTTGTGAAATTAACCCTTTTCTTGACTATTTAAAATGATAATTAGAGTATTTTCATTCATTTCACTCATCGTCTTTGTGGATTTTTTTACATTAATAAAATTGACTATAACGAAATTTTCTCTTGTATTAGCTCACAAAAAGAAGAAAAGAAAAGGCAAAAAAAAAAAAAACCGTTGCTATTTGTCTGTCCGTCACTCTTTTATAGAATTTTTTACTATTATTTTCTTCAAATCTCATAATTAGTTTTCATTATCAAAAGAAAAATAGGGTTCTAATATAAGATATATCACGTAAATATAACATAGGTGATCGTTGGTCAAAGGGGATCTAGCTTGATGGTTTGGACCGTACCTAAAATAGATGGTTGAAGAATTAAATGGGAAGGGAAAACTTTCAAAAAAAAATAAAAAGTTTGGCAAAGGAAAAGAATTATTGGGAACAAAAGTGCAAAATCTTCTAAAGTTTGGGGCTCACCTGCAAATTAACCAAGGGAAAATCGTGCACAAAGAGTTGACGTGAAAATTCCAAATATATAACGGCAAACGGATTTCCTTTCACATACTGGGATTTTTAGAGAAATTACTTAAATAAATTGGAATAAACGTGATTGGGAAATTTATTTGAAAATGGCGAATTTGTACGTACGAGCGGTGCCGCCGACGGATCTGAATCGGAATACTGAATGGTTCACGTATCCCGGCGTATGGTGTACCTATGTTCTGATATTGTGCTTCGCATGGCTGGTGGTGCTCTCTGTTTTAGGTTGCTCTACTGGCATGGCCTCGACAATCGTCCACATTTCCCATTCAATTGTGCGTTTTTTCAGTTTGCTTTCTATTGGTTATCATATATTATATATTTAGTTACATATGTGTGTGCGTGTGAACGCAATTCGGTGATTGTATAATCTCTTATTGTTATGGTGGAGATGTATTTCTTTGATTTGTTTCCTTTGATTTTGTTGGTATTTTGAAATATTCGGTTTCTGTTTCTTTGAAAAAAATGAATAAAGACGGTGCTTCTGCTCCGTTCTTGATGCTCAATGTGGAGCTTACACTCAAATTTCGATTTTTGTTTTCTTGCGTTTTATAGAAGGTTGAATCCTGTAGTCTTGTAGTCTTCTGGATAATGACTGGAATATATGCTACTTCTTGAACGGGATGGTTTATGAGCTAGGAATTAGTTGGAAAATTAAATAAAACTTCTATTATGTTTGGCCTTTCACTTAACTATAATGTAGACTCAAGTGTGAAAGGTAGTTCTTTTGGACTTAAATGTGAAATGTAGTTCTTTTACTTATTGATTGACACAATTGATGGAATAATATGATGGCAGAAGATTGCCGGATAAGTCAAGTGGGAAAGAGATATGAACTTCTCTCATCTCACAATTATTTTGCAGCATTTTGCTTATGGATTCTAATCACTTACAGTAACTAAAGTAATTTGTAAGCAGGTGCATTAAAAATTTTCATTTTAAGTTTTGCGGTGCGCTAGGCTCTTTATTTTTTTTTTTGGTGTGCTAGACTGTGCTTTTATTGTCTGTAACAGTGGTGAATTTCTGGTCTGCGTTCAGATTACATACCAGTTATTTCATTGGAAAAAGGGAACACCATTTGCAGACGATCAAGGTATTTACAATCGGTTGACTTGGTGGGAGCAAATAGATAATGGCAAGCAGCTCACTCCCAATAGGAAATTTTTGACTGTTGTACCTGTAGTGTTGTAAGTAGTCTCTCAATCCTCTAATTCTATGAAATGGTGTGGTGTTGCTCCACTCGTGAGCTCACTGCGAAGGATAGAATCTATATAAGTGTTGCCAAGCAAGATTGCTGTATGCTTTCTCTCGTAGTCTTCAAATGCTGAACTGAATGTATATCTGAAAATATGTTTTCATCCTTAGAGTTAAAAAAATAATATATCCAGCATTGTGCGTTGAGATTCTATGAACCTATGGAGAAATATCCAAGGAACAACTAACAAGCAGGTCAACAATGTCAACAATGTGAGTCTTTTAAGATATTGATTGCATAAACTTTAATAGCTTCAGATGTTGGTGGTGTTCGTGAGTATCTACATTTCATAATGTGCATTCTAATTCCAAATGTTCATTGAAGTTTAGTTTAAAAGGCAAAACGTTCTTTTGCATGGCAAAATATACTATAATCATGAAACTTTTACCCTTGAGACAGAGAATATTTACTTTCTGAGAAGCAGCCTCCAGAAGATTTCCGTCTCACGCAAGAATTTTTTCCCCCCAGCTCAACCTAAAAGTTTTATTCCTCTTGCACACTAATATTACTTCAACTTTTATATTGCTTTTTATGTGGTGTGTTCACCAAGTCTTTGTCTGTCTGGTAATTTATTCTGATAATTTCATTAGCATGATGGGTACTGATCTATATTGTGTTTATTTACTTTAGCATTGCTTTAATGTCCATAATTTATTTTTCTTTATTTCTAATTGTTCTCAAGTTGTGCCCTATGATGAATGTCACATTATTTTTAGTGAATCATTGTGGCCTAGTGTGGATAGTACCTTGATCCTAATGACTAATGGATACAAAATTTTGCTTCCTAATGCTGTGTGCTCATAGAAGTAGATTAATAAAAATTCCATGATGTACCTGCAATATTTTTATGGTTTTACTTCTACAGGTAATCTTAGAAATTCTTTTGAGCCTCTTTCTAAGATTGCTCCAAATGATATGTAGAACATTGTTTTTTTCCCCTTTCTGACTTCTTATATTTAATTAATTATATTTTCCTCTCCTCTCTCTCTCTCTCTCCCCCTCTCTCTCTCTCTCTCAAGTGCACGCGCGACCGAGCATGCGCGCGCGCGCGCACACACACACACACACACACACACACACACACACTCTTAAACACTAGCATACCTATATAAAAGTTACTACTCATTATGTGGATACTGGCTCTCTGTTTATGCCTCTGACCTGCACAAACTATGTGTTTCTCTTGTGCTTATATAGCTTTGCAATCGTCAGAAGGTTACTGCCTGTTCTTAATTATGCAAAATAATAAAGACAGAAATAAGTTTGCCATTCCACTACACTATTTGGCACAACCTGTCACCTAGTGATGGCAGCAGGAGATGTGACTTACTGGAGTATTGTCCTTGGATATGGGGAAGGAACTTTTTACTTCTCATTATTCTTGATTCTTTGAAATTGATATCAAATCAGTGTTCTAAAACACGAGGCCTAAACGGTTCCACGTTGGAGTGTGGAAGAGGCACCACATATAAGGTAGATGTTAAAAAAAGGCAATCAACCTGATTTCGACCAGCTAATGCAGGCTTAGGTGTGAAATTCCTTTTCTTTTCTTTTCATTTCTTACTTTCTTTCATTTTTATAATTTTTCTGTAGGGAAATGTGCACGTGACTCATGCATGAATGGCAGGAACAAATCTCCAATGCATTGTTAATATTATAATCTGCACCTTTCTAGCATAATGTTCACTTTGGGCTTTCAGTAAGTATGCAATATATAAGGTTAAAACACAACACAAATAAGCAAGATTCTTTATTTGATATCTCCAGTTAGTTAACCAACTTTATACCGTATACAGACCTCCTCTTCTGCCTGTTAGTTAAGAATGTTATATGAATGTTATATGCTGCATTTTTGCTTGAGTAAATTACCTCCAGCTTTGTGATTCTGTCAATTTTCTTTCATTTCCATGAATCTGGTTTTGCCTAGGTAGATTCTCTCACGGCTTTACTTTACATTACTTTGTTTCGTGCCTATAAAACTATCATAGTTCTCTCTATTATTCTTTCATGTACCTTGAGCAAGTAGGCTGATAGAATGTTGTTTTCTGGTTTCATAGGAGTATATACTGTCTTTTGGGCTTTTGATCGTTTTGACCAATCACTTTCGGATGCTTATCCTCCTTTGTGATGGCAGGTACTTAATAGCTTCTCACACCACAGAGTATCAAAACCCTATGCTCTTGTTCAACACTTTGGCAGTTTTTGTTCTGGTGGTTGCCAAGTTCCCACACATCACAAAGTTCGTATATTTGGAATCAATGGCGATCAGTGAGCTTATTTCAATACCTAGAACACGTTTACTCTCAACTAGGACATTTCAATCTTCCGTTTTGTTTCCGATATCCATTTTGTAATTGTGGCCGCTACCACTATACTCCCTCCACTCGGATCACCTCTTTCAAGTTCTGAGCTATGTGAAAATTTCTTGGTTTAAAAAACAAATATAAATTATTTTATTTATAGAGTTTATGGATGAATTTCCTATAGAAGGCTTGGGAGTAATCTGCGCTATAGTACATGAGGTTTTAGAAATTTCTACTTGAAATTTACCTATCTTAACACCTACGTTTGTCTAGTTTGATTGAGTGCACGTTGATTTTGATTTTGAACGAGAATAACGTAAGGATGCTCGGTATACAGTATACTTTGGAAGAAGAATTCAAGAATCAGGGCACACAAGATCTTCACGCTTTCTTTCTTTGATGGTCTACTCAAGGCAAGAATGGGTAAACTCTGGACCGTGAGTGGAGAGGATGGTGGGTGACAAATCTAGTATATATTAGCTGTAAAGAAATCACTGCACATGGAGAGCAGTTCCATTGTACTATATAATGTTAGTGGTCGTTAATGCATTGGAATAAAGTAGAAGCATAATATCGAAAGGATTGTTAGACGCTCTAAGTTGAAAGTAAATGACGTTTGTCAAATGCTAAACCTTAACCAACCATCAAGATAACCATTCTTTCTGTTTTCTAGCTCCATTTATGTTAAATCACTAAAACCGAGAAAACTGTGGAACTTCTCTATGATATCACTGAGATATTGTGACGGGGTATGTTTAGTCTCGATCTAACGCCAGATGGTGTCATTTAGCACCATTTGGTATAATATCATATATTAACATATAACTACGTGGTGTGTACCAAGACACACTACATAAGAAACCAAAATCAAGTGGCGTGTTCTGATACACGTCACGTGACCATATGACAATATATGGTGCCACACATGGCGTTAGATATTTTTTAGGTGTTTGGCTGAAGATGCGGTTTTGCTTCTTTATTACAACTTAATGTTCGTACCAGATCTATATATAGTTATTCGCTAAAATAACCCATATAAGCAGATGGATTACTCAAGAGGTTATTTGTTAGCACGTCATCCTAGGCGATGATGCTTCTTTCTTGTACAAAAAAAAGTGTACAGGTGATGATTTGGCGTTCAAACATTTTGAAAGACTCAAACCAACGACTTTAATAACGTTGCAAAAATGAAAGAGAAATCCTAACATGGCACAACAGAATAATCATCATCCTATTGGGGGTGAATGTTGGTTCATAGTAAACTGAAATTCGATTGAATTGGTCTTCAGATTGTTTAGATATACAGAAATTGGCAGGTAAAAAACTGTTTCGTCTGAAGTAGGTGGAAATGGAAAAACAGAAAGGTGAATGGGAGTACTGCTTCAAATTACAATTTCGTCTCGTGTACATTGCATGAAAGATCAAACCTTTGACCAGCTTCCTCTTTAACTCCAATTACTATACCTAGAATTATTTCTCAATCCTACAAAGATTTGAATACAGGAAGGAAAAAAAAGACTATGCATTAAAAATTTAAAATTGACGAGATAATTGTGTGTATAGTTATTCCAAATTTACCACAAAATGAAGCCAGATTTAGGAGAAGCTACAAACTCCCACCATGATCAAGGAGTATATATACATACATATACCAGAATCCAGCTTAATTAATTAAATGAAGAAGCAGAGAATGGGGAAATTAAGAAATTAACCCTTGCAATTTTGCCCTATATAAGTTAGTTTTTAAAGATATATCCAAACAAGTCACTTACCTCAACCATGAAATTAAACCTAAGGTAAAATCATTTAAAGAAAAGAAAAGGGTTCGAAACGAAAATAAATACAAATCATGATCAATTCTTGGATTAACTAAATTTACCATGATCCTCCATGTCCTCCACCCATGAGCTCATTCCAGTATCCTGTTGAATCTCCATTTTGATGATGCTCTTTAATTTGCTCATTAACATCATCAGTACTTGTTTTGCTCTTCACCTCTTCAAATGGAAAGAGAAGCTTCCCAGTACTTGCAGTTTCTTCCATACCCTGGAAGCTCCCATAATTACTTAATCCAAGTCCATCCAAAGAGAAGTTTAGGGAGGGTCTGAGTTCAGGCAATGAGTAATTATAAACTGTGGTTGGATCATTAATTGAAAATGGAAAGATGGAATTCAAACCCCTCCCTGTCAAGAGCTCCAAAGCTGAAAGGTTAGCAGATGAAGTCGACGAAGATGAATTAGAAGGGATATTGTTGTTATTCTTGTTGTTGATGATGCTTGCACTAGGGATCGAAAATCCCAAGTTGAGATCTCGTGTTTCATCCAGATTAGGGTTTTGAGACTGCGCAATTGTCAGATCAGAAATCTTCTTCGATGACGACGACCTTTTGTTCTTTCTTGAACTGCCCCCAACAGGAATGTTTCTCAGAGATCCACCTTCAGTCCAATACCTTCTGCATGTTTTACAAAAATACCTTGGTTGGGAGAGGCTGTAGTTGTTGTAGTAACAGAATTTCGTGTTGGTCGAATTGCATCTGGGACAGCTCACTGCTTGATCTTTCTGTGGCCTCACCTTCCTTTCTAAACAAGGTTTTGAACATGTATTTGTTACTATCTCTTCCACTGGCTTAACCACTATATCCTAAAAGTTGAACAACACCAAGAAAAGACTCCATTATTATAACTCGACAGAACGAAACAGTACAATCCACAATATTTTAACTGTCTAGCTAGCTTCAAGATCAAATTAACAAAGAAAATCGGATCCAAGAATTAAGGTACAGACATGAGAGAAACAAACAAATTAACAAAAGTTGGGTGCTTTACACTTTTCAAGTATCATCAACAACAGTAAATTAAACAAGAAAAAGGAACAGAAAAAATTATAACAAATCTAATCCTTTATTACTACATGAGAAGCAAAAGTGAAAGTGCAAGTGCAAAAAAGAAAAAGTGGGATACACAGCTACCATCTTCTTTTACAAAAGGAATTAAGTATGTGTATATATATTCCAGATACAAAGAGAAGGAAACTCAAAAATAAATTATCGTAGTAGATCAGATGATGGTTTTGAGGGCCGGAATTTCAGAAACAGGAGAAAAAGGTGGCGGATCTCAATACCTGAGGCCATTGAGCAGTATCCATGTTGGAGAAGGAGATGAAGAAGATACTTAATTTCAGCTAGTTCGAAATGAGTAGCTTTCTTTCAAATGGTTTTAAAAAGCAGGAAAAAGGGAATGATTGACTTGGTATGCGCAGAGCGTTTTAGATGGGACGATCCAAAGTTAAGGTGGTTGGTGCTGTGTCACACACTAACTAGAGTCGACACATTTTGATACCCCTATTTAGTCGTAAATTCTCGATCTCAAGAGACAAATTAATTTGCATACAAATTCCCTTTCTTTTGATCCATCTTCTTCCCATGAAGAAGAGATTAATTGGGATCCATAAGTTCTTTTAATTGTTTTAATCTGATTATTATTGTTATTCATTGATTTACACATGGCATATTTCACGGGGGCTGGAGAGGAGTTTTTGGCTTGGTCTGAATACAAGAATATGGTTTTAATTATTTAATTTGACTAGAAGAATTTATGTCTCTATCCAGAATAATAGTATTATATTTGATGAAAATAATGAAATATTATTATAGTGGGTGGGTTGTGTTTAACATTATGAACATGCCTGGACAGTAGTATCTTTTCTGACAAGGAGAATTAGGTATAACTGGGAAGTTAAGAATATCCTAATTTGTCACTTATTAATATATTTCCCTTTTTCATTAGGAATAGCACATTTCAGGACCTAATTTTAGTGCCTTATGACAATTATGTGATAGGTACTAATGTATAACTCTTGCATTGAAGTGCTATTTTATCCTTGCTATTATATATAAGAAGCCATTTTATATTTGTAGATCATTAAACCAGCATAAACGACATTTCTATAATCCGTCGTTTAAATTGCCTTCAATTAAGATATATATTGGCTTATTGTATGAATATATGTAGATGAAATATGATGAAGAAGAAACAATACACTTGTTTTTCAGGGTGGGCATCGGTCAGTTTGGAAAAATTGGCAAACCAAAACTGACCGGCTGGTTTGATTCAGTTTGCCAATTAACTAACCAATTTGTTGGTTTTTTTTCCCCTAAACCAACCGGTTTCAAGAACAGATTTTTTTCCCCTTCAAAACCCGACCAAACTAGTCAGTTTTTCAGTGCGACTGATTTGCAGTCGGTTTATGCCCACTCCTACTTGTTCTGCCTAGCTCGTAAGTAGTATTTTTCTGATTTCAATTTAAAAACACTAGGGACAAGAGTTGCCTACATAATGTATTTTGCAAAATCTTTCATGGGAAATGTGTTGTTTATTGTTTATCTACTCTGAAAAAATAAAATTGAAAACGAATTCATATAGCTCATCCTTTGTATCGGGTGGACTACGATGACTCCGTCCCTGTGTTTTAAAAATGGTCACATAGGTATCTTTCCCAAACATGACATAATGATGTAGAATAAATTGATCATATCTAATCATGTTTATTTACTTTCCCTCCTCCCAAATTTAAAAGCTTCTCATAAAATTCAAAACTCCTCTTCCTTAGGGCATCATGTTTCTGACTCTTACTTAGTATCCCTATTTACATTCTTAATTTTTTCGCCATCACATTTTTACAGTCAACATTCTATAATTAGTAATCTTATTATATAGTATGCATTTCAAAACTAGGTATCTTATACAGTAACATTTCTGTTCAAATATATTTTCTAAAGAGATTAATTAGGCTCCTTCCTTCAAAGAACTATAACAACATTTTAAGAATATAAATATAAATATAAATATATATGTGTCTGTGTTTATATATATCGTCATAATCTTTAAAAAAAAATGACAAAGAAAGAAAAGGGGGGGTCAGTTTAAATTTTTCACCTACCCCATGGGGGTAGATCTTAAAGTCTACCCCCTCTTACATGGCATGTCATTTATCTTAAAAAGAAGAAAAGGAAAAAACAAAAAAGAAGGGAAAAAAAAAAGAAAAGAAATCCACACCCCCCCAAAACAACCCTCCCTTTGAGACTCTGCAACTTCCGACAGCAATGAACGCCGCCGAAAGTTGCCGGAAATAATGGGGGGAGAACCCCTCATTATTTCCGACAGTTGTGACTACCAGAAATAATGGGGGTACTCCCTCCCCCCAAAAAATTCCAACAACCGGCCTCATTATTTCCGACAGTTGTGACTGCCAGAAATAATGGGGGGTAAAAATTCCAACAGCCGGATCCGGCTGTTGGAATTGGGGGGGTTCTTTTTTCGGGCGGCGATGAACGCCGCTGGAAGTTGCAGAGTCTTTGGGGGGTTGTTTGGGGTTGTGGTTTCTTTTCTTTTCCTTTTTCTTTTTTTTAATAAGATGAATGACATACCATGTAGGATGGGGGTAGACTTTAATCTACCCGCATGGAGGTAGGTGAAAATAACTAGGGGTCAGTTTGCAACAATGTAATTTAACTACTATGAATCCCACGTTTCAAATTAACAGTAATAAATATTTAAATAAAACTAGGTTTGTTTGACAATTAGATATTTTGGATCCAACTACGATAGTAGAGATTATTGTATGAGGAAATTAAAGGATGCACACCATTTTTTATTGTTATATCAATTATGCACCGTTCACATAAAATAATTGTTATTTTACCCTATTAAATTGTATTTATGCCACTCTATTTTTTCTTTCTTTTTTCTCCATTTTTTCTTTTTTTGTATTTTCACATCCTTCAATCTAAGGGTATTTTTCAAAATTCTATTATAAATTGTGGTTTTTATGTAAAGAACGCGTATGAGGGTGTTTGATTGTCAATGATTTTCCATGAAAAATAAGGTTTTCCACTAAATTTCCTAATTTTGTGGTATTTGATCGACCATTTTTCTACAAAAAACATCTTCCACATGTTTGTCACAAGACCTCATTTTCCTTGAAAACAATAAAAATATTTTCCTATAAGGGGTGTATGTTTTTTATTTTCTAAGTAATTCATACTTTTTCTCAAAAATTTCACTTTCAGTCAAACACGTTAAAATTTATATTCTATGGAATTCAATTACTGATAATTCAATTGACGGGAAAATATTTTCTTTCTGAGTAAATTCCATATTTGTAATCAAACTCACCCTTATGGTATTTCAATATGTGGCGTAACCAGCGAACACTGAAGGGTTGGGGCCTGAAGTGCATGATTAAATTATTTGTATATTTTTTTCTTTTTTTCTTTTTAAAATTTATATAAGGTTAAAAAAAAAAAAATTTGTTGGGCCAACGGATGCCACCTGCCCTTGGCTACGCCCTGATCTCAATAAATGCTTGATCTTCATTATAACTGACACTTCTTGTTAAAATGACATTAATATAACGCTTGTTTGAACCTCTTTAATACATTTCTTTATAATTTTATTTATCATTGATTTGACTACTGATTTGATAACTATTTATTTATAGCCACAAATTTCAAATTTCTATTAAATCTATACTACTCATTGTACCAATTTATAATTTTTCTTTATAAGTCACAAGAATAAAAGAGAATCAAACAACCATATACATATATGTAACAGTTACGTTCTCAGACTCTATACATTTGATTAGAGATAATTTTTGACACGTATAATGCATCAACCCTAATGAAAGTCATGTCCCCATCGTAGCAAAACTAGTAAGTAGTAACTACTCTACCATGGCATTGGCTTGGTAGACGATCCTGACCGCCGATTTTGCCTCCTAAACTCTGGTACAACTACGGACGGCTAGCATCGAAGTTGTGAATGTGGCAAGGTCCCACTTTGACGTTGACTCTACAGTGTTAGCATCAGTAATTGCGTGATTTGATGTCTTGGACGGTGCTGATGGCGACTGTGTGGATTTTTGGGGCCCGTAGGATAATGTGCGCCTGCTTTTTCCCTTTCCCTTCCCAAACCATGGAATGGGAACGGAAGGAACAATTAGGCACCGTTGGATGGAATTATGTGGCCCCCACAAATTCTAATTAGCCAATTATGTCACGTGATTCTCTTCTAACCACGTGGACACCATATAAGTCGGGTGCGTTTACACGTCCTTCTTATACCCCACGATGTACCTGTTTTTTCTTTCTTCTTATCCACGGTAAAAGTGAATGTGGAGATAATATTGAGAGAAAGAGTAGGGAAAAGATGATTATATTATTTGAAAATAAATTAGAAAAAGTATACGGACTAATTGAAAAGAGAGAGATAAAAAGAAATTCAAGAATAATAACAAAATGTAGGTGGAGAATGTGAAGTCATATATGTGGATTATTGTAGACATGGCACAAGAAATGATAAAGAAGATGACGAGGAAAAAATGAGGGAAAGAAAAAAAGAAAAGTAATTTAAAAAGGCGAAAAAAGTTGTGAAGAATGTCAAGTCAGATGTGTATTATAGATGTGGCAAAAGAAATAATGAAGAAAATTTGGAGGAAAAAATAAGGAAAAAAAAAAAGAGAAAAGTAATTTAAAAAACATTAAAGTTAAAAACATTTGAGACCTACATTTTTTTTTTTTGGTCTCTCTCTCTCTCCCATGCAGACATTCACATGATGCATTTGAAATGCTCTGACGGAAAAACTTTTTAGTATAGTTGGATGGTTTTTATAGCGTCATCTATTAACTGTTAATTTCACTTTTAAGTAAAATAGTTTAAAAAGAAAAAGGTAAGCGACGCTTCTCAGTAGATGTCAGTTGTCAAAACCACAACGGCCTCCACATAGTTAGTGTGATAACAAGAATTCATATTAACGTGATAGAGTTCCCATCACATTATTGTGATCCATTCTATTTCATTTCGTCTTGAGATTGGGAGTCCTGTACTGGATCACCATCGAGAAGTCATTGCAACAAGGTGGCCAAATCTGCACCATTTATAAACGGTTATGTGATCAATACTGTACATAGCATGATTCGGTTTTGAATATGTATATTCATCTTAATTGAATGCCTAGTGGCATGCTTGTAGTCGTTATGTTTGTTAGACACTAATGATGATGTGTAATCATGGCCTCACCACATGGGCTTTATGGGCCGGGCTGAAATTTTCACTTATACTTAATTGGCCCATTTGTCCATCTCTTGACTAACCTTAATTTGCCAGCCCACTTGCCATTAACTTCTCTGGTGGGCTGCTCTAAGAATGTCAGTTCCACTTCCAATATTCCTTTACTCGAAGCCAGTTTTGGGTCCATTAAAGACATGGACCCAGGTAAGAACCCACTATATTTATTACAAGCCCAATTCATTGTCCACCAACCCATTACAAGCCCAAGTCACACTCTTTCCATTACAACTTCTTGATAAACACATGTTCTCATTTGCTAAATCTCACTGTTCACTTCTGTGTAATGATGACTCAAGAATTTTAAGTGAAATAATAAAGGGCCGGAATCTCACGTTTTGTATGTGAAGCTTTTTTTCTTCTTCCTCACCCATGATGTTGCTCTTGGAGTGTTCATCATAAAATATATATATTGTGTTGTGCCCCTAATTTAGGAACACAAAATAATGCAACACAATCACCCTACAATTATCCTAGTATAGCTGCATGTGCAAACCATGTTATATATTCCTCCTACAAAACAAGGAAAAAGGAAATGCCCTTCTAGTATAAATGCTTTCGACATTTTCAAAAATATCTCGGAGCTCTAAATTGATTTCAAGTGCAAGACTTGGATCATTGCCTATGGATTCTATTGTAGGGAAGGGAACATGAGTGATCTAGATTGAAATATAGCTTTCGTGTTTGGACCACTATATGAATCTAATCCCTTCTAGTCTTTAATGGGGTGCCACTATAAACGAGTGTCGACCACCTCCCAGGTACGTCCGCCCATTACTATCACATGGTGGTCCGATCCGTGTTTGATAATGATTTATCAAATTGTAAGATTTTGTCGTGTCTGTAAAATAAGATCTTATTATACTTGTTTATCCGCATCTCGTGTTATACATTTTTTTGATAGACAACACCGCTTTGTTAGATGACACAAGACCCTCTTCATTAAACGCGCAACCCGTAACGTATTTAGTATAACAGGTTTGATCAAGTTCTTGTACCTCTCAATATAAAATGACAGCTAACCATTTGCAATATGTGTGCCACCTAAAGTGACTGTCCAAGTCTTTCCACAAATGGAAGAAATACTTGTGACATAATTTTTACTGTTCTAAAAGGACGGGAGAATGGGCTTTGTTTGAATGGGCCTCCCATGGTCTCCATAAATCAATTCATTCTTGCAATAAAAGACAATCAAACTGGGGAGGAAAAAAAAATACCCTCTCTCCAAAAAGAACCCTATATGCTGTAATGGGATTTTATTGGTGGCCAAACACTAACCATGGAACAATTTGGGTTGGGTGAAGCAAAGCCAAACACGTAATTAGTAATTAATGATCTTTTTATAGCCACGTGGCTTGCATAATTTCATGCCACATTTTGGTGTTGTTGTGTGTGTGTGTTTTGTGTTTTTTTTTTTTTTAATTATAAATAATGATAATGTTGTGTAGTGGTACTGGTCCTTAACATTCATATTCATTATTATTATAAGTTAAATTAAGTGTTGAAATGTGTTTGATTTTAAATCTATTTATTTATCATTTGATATAACGTGTGTTATCACTTACCTACTTTGTACTTATTATATTGGTGTCTAGCACAATCTTCCAACCTCATAGATAAAAGGAAGGTTTGAGTTTTACTCACTTTCGACTTTTTCGAGGTTTGGATAAGTTTTGAATTTTGCCATGTTCTCATAAATTGTGGTTTTACCTCATCTTTGACTTTAGTTGAGTTGTGCTATGGAGAGTACCCCATTACATGGCACCCATTGATTGAGGGTGCCTGGGGACCATCCTGACACCCCCAATAAGGGGTGTCATGTAATAAGGAGAGTACCTTTATCTCTAGAAAATTTAGACTTTAGTTAGCATATATACATAGAGTATATTATAAAGAGGAGCGTGTAGATCAATGCAATATGAATAAGAATTATATTGAAAGTTTTAGTATGGAAATTTAGCACCTTACTATAAAAATTAAGAATACTATTAATGAATGGTCAATCAGAATTTTCAAAATTGAAAATATTTTTTTTAAATTTAAACACGTCGCAATCCAACTTCCGATCTATAAAAATAAAAATAATAATATTAAAAAGAAAAGCTTAAATGGCATGATATACTAATCACCCCAAGCACTAATATGATGCTACAAAACTTGAAAAATAAATTGAAAAAAGACAAGTTAAAAGTCAAAGTGATTGTGTCTTGCCATTCAATAAAATCCCAAAAAATGGAATTTTCAAATCTTTTTTGTGGTTCCCAATCTCCAAACAAACAATTATAACGAAACGGGAAATTAAAGAATTGTAGGAATAACTTGTGAGGGTGAACCGTTCCGTCGGTAGAAGTATTCTCAAAAGGCGACAACTTTAGTCAAAGTCAAACTATTTTTTTTGACGCGCTTTGAATAGTGTCGCACTTTCGCGCATTTTCCGGGTTTACTAAAATCTCCTCGCCATTTAAGACATAATTTAATTAACTATTATACGTATATAGATATATATATATAATTGTTGATTTACTTATTTATAATAATAATAAATAAATAAAGCCACCGGATTTTTTTATGGAATTTCAAATATTCAAATTCTCATCATTTATTCATTTGTTATTATTGTATGGTATTATTATCATGGATAGATCAAACTCAAAATTATGAACGAATAAGAATTATTGTTCTTATGTCGAAGACTTAATCAAACTCAACATTTTCATATATTGATCAATCATCCTACTTTATTAGTATAATTTTATTTTATTTTTTATATTGCAATGAATGAAAACAAGCTTTTAAAACCTTCATTTGTACGTGTTTATACTAAGAGCATGTTGCATGCCGTCATTTTTGTAAAATATATAGATAGTGTGTGGTAAAAATTATCAATAACATAGAGAAATTAGACTAAGGTCACCAAAAAAATGTTGAAATTGTTTACACCTCTACTGAAATCTAAAAGCTTTATTTGGATATGTTACATATTTATATTTGTTTTTGTCTTCCCCTTGAAAAATTGGACTTTCTCTTGTAATTCACATAATGCAATAGAGGTACTCTAACACAAGAATGAGCGAATCGACTTAAAGACAAATCTTTTTGGACTTATGATTTATGTTAGATTAGAGTAATATAGTCTTCAATATATAGTTTGAACAAGTATTACAATTGTTAGGTTTTTAACGTTTCAAGCAGGAGGTCGTGGATTCGATCCAGACATGCCCCTCCACTCTCCTATATCTCCAATGTATCAATATATATTATATATATATATATATAGTCTTCATTATAGACATATAGGTAAATTGTGATAGAACTCTTTAAGCATTGATATATTTAATAGAATCTCCCATGTTGGCAAACTAATTCTATTTTAGAATGTAGTCAAATATATCACTTTCAGAAATATCGTGGGACCTATATGAATCTCCATCATCAAACTTGACTCATTTTCTCTTTTATATTGCTTGCTTGACTTGTGACCATCAGAATAAATAGGGTTTGTAGATAGGATTCTATCACTCAAGTTCATAATCCTTGCATTGATACAACTCGAGCTCAACATGGTTCTCTAAGACGTGGTGATTAGGTTGGGTCATTATCCACTAATGATGATGTTGCAATTCATAAATAAAACGTGGTACTTTAAGTCCGTTTTATATATACGGAATTGAATGTAAGACAAACCGATATACGAGATCCGTTTCGTACACGGAATTGAGTGCATGATAATAAATTCCGTCCTTATCCCGTGCAATTTAATGTTTTTCCCTTTTTTAATCAAAATTCTAAACCAGTGACATATTCTCGAGTGGCTTTTTGAGTTAAAAAATTTTACTAACAGATTTTGTAGTAAATTATGAGAGCTTTAATATTAGGCATTTTTTCAATATCTCATTTATTATGGAAGAAATTTTCTCAATCAAAGGTCTCCAATTTCAAACTTAAATATTCATTTGAGGCAAAATAATACTTATCTATTTATATAAGTTATTATTTATATTTGTCCCACATTATAGTCCACTTATATAAACGATGTTGAACAATTAATTTCTTTTTCAAATATACCCTTAGTCCAACTACTAATAAATTTGTAGTGCATTAAATTGAATTAGTTTTGAATAATGGTATATTAAGGAATTAAGTGTAAATGTTGTATTTCCAACCACATAATTCACATTTCTTAATTTATGAAATTAGTTGATATGGGTCTTTTTATGAGACAGAGGTAGTACCAGTTAATTAATCTCACTGTCAATTTATTATTTATTATATTTATGAATAAAAAAAATTAGAAGCTATGGTTTGAACCATTAGTTGAATCAAAGGGCAAAACCGTCAAAAGCTCCACCCAGTGGGCAGCAGTTGCTCTAACATATTAATGAAAGTGAAAGCCAAAGAAAACACCCACACAGGGTCCTTCAACCTTATGACCCTCCCTTTTTCTTGAAATCTCGTTTCACTGTACGCATCATTTTTTCTCAAATTCCCTCGTTTCATGGCATAATTCTTTTTTCTTGCTTGTAATCGATTATGTTTCCTTTTGTTCACATATCACTGTTTTGAAGTACAATCCTCTCTTATACTTTATGTAATAAAAAGTGATTGTGCTGGAATCTGTGTTGTGCAAATGGGTTTCTTGTGTCTGACACATGTTCCTTGAGCACCCAGGTGAGGAAATTTTTCTATTTTTCGGAATACGTTGGATTTTGATCTTCTAAATTTAGTTTGTTTCACAATGAACTGCTGATCACTAGGAACATCATTAGGAATTTTTTTTATTTTAATTTAGATCGTTGTAGTGTGTCAGGGACTTGTGTAGATTTTTCGTATTTCGTTATTGATCACTTCTGTTAACTCTGGAAAGATCTATGCTTTTGTATTTTGATCTGTAACCGGTTTAATTATTCTATTGGTGGGATCTTAATTTATGGGGATTCAGTTATCTTTATCCTTTTTCAAGCTAAGGCTTCGTTCTTGTGCAGTTTAGAACTAAGAAGTAAATGCGCCAGAACTTCTATTCTTTAAAAGCATAGATAGATGTTGGCAAATTGTTGAAATTTTACCCAAAAATTTGTTTCTCATTGCATTTTCTTTTTCCACCCTGTAGGTTTACATGGCTCACATTCTAAGACAATGAGTACTTATAGTGAAAGAGAGGGTCAATTCTTTGACAGCCGTGATGAGGTCTCTTCTGTGTCTGATTTGGGTGTTGATGGCTCTGAGGGCTGTTCAACTCCTGTTCTAGATAATTGTGCTTTTGGATATGAGTTCTGGACTAAGAAACCAGAAAGTGTTGATGAAAGACGTGCCAGGTTTTTTAAATGGATTGGTTTGAGTTCAGATTGTTGCAGAACCGATAGAGATGATGAGGAGAATTTAGGAGATGACAGAATTAAGAATGGCATTGATAGGTTAAGGGATAATGGCGAGACCGTGCTGGCAAATTTGGATTCTGAAACTCAATTTTTCTCAAGTAGATCCTTGCTGTCATTTTGTTCATATGACTCCACAGAATTAGTAGAAGATGGTGCTATAGACGAGGAGGCTTGGAAAATTAAAAACCTGGATGATGGAACTGAATTTGTTGTTGATGAGCTTAGTGACCATGGCACACCTACCAGACTACGTGAATTAGGTTCCAACAAAATCTTCCGATCTTGAAGAGTTCCACAAAACCCTTGGCTCATCAGCTTTGGTTCAGCAGTTATTGCGGAAGGAATCTAATGGCTTTAACATGCTTGATTCAAAGAAGAAAGTGAAAAGTGGTTGGCTTAGGAGATTGAATTTTATTACTCGAAGTTCAGACAGGGCGAAGGGGGTTCATTTGAAGCCTAATGAGATAAGTTCAAAGACAGAGGCTAATACTCGAAGAGTCCGAGTCCACGCATACAGAAAACATTCAAAAGAATTGTCCTCTCTGTACTCAGGGCAAGAATTTGCTGCACATGAGGGCTCAATCTTGACAATGAAATTCAGTCCCGATGGCAATTTCCTTGCAAGTGCTGGGAAAGATGGTGTTGTGCGTGTGTGGAAGGTTCTTGAAGATGATATTTTTAAAAAGTTTGACATTCGAGACAGTGATCCCTCCTGCTTATACTTCTCACTGAATCATTGTTCCAAGTTATCTCCACTTGATATTGATAGACAAAAGAGCAGTCAGATAAAAAGTCTGAGAAAATCACGTGACTCAGCCTGTGTCGATCTCTTCCACCAAAAGTTTTCCGGTTATTGGAGAAACCTCTGCATGAGTTCCAGGGGCATATGGATGAGGTTTTGGCTCTTTCATGGTCGAAGAGTGGGGTTAGTAATAATGTTAATTATGCCCATGCTTCTGAATGCTCTAAATTTTCTAATAATTATCTACTGCTTAGGCAGCATGTTGAAAAGGATTTATGTAGATTTAATCATATTTATGTAGATTTAATCATACTTGTCTCTTTTCTCTTTTTCCAGCATTTGCTGTCTTCTTCAGCAGATAAAACAGCTCGCTTATGGAAAATTGGACATGATCAGTGCCTCGGAGTTTATTCACATAATAACTACGGTAAGCCCCTTTGCAGCTACGTTGGTTTACTTCCATATTGTGTAAAGTAAATTCTCTTTACCACTTTGTTTTCTGGGAGTTACTACTGATGTTATTTCATTTATTATTTGTGGAACAGTGACCTGTGTTGAGTTCAATCCCATGGATGATAATTATTTCATAAGTGGTTCAATAGATGGAAAAATACGCATATGGGAAGTTCAAGGTTGCCGAGTCATTGATTGGATCGATATTAGAGAAATCGTAACTGCTGTGTGTTATTGTCCTGATGGCAAGGTCTGATGAACATCTTAGGGCTTGTTTGGTACTCTTTATTTTTGCAATTTATAAATTCACCTACCATGATTTGACTGTTGATTTGACAACTACTCAACAAACACCACATATTTCAAATTTCAATTAAATCTCCACCACTCATTTCCACTCATTATAAATTCCCTTTATAAATTGATTTTATAAATCTAACCAAACGGGTCCTTATTTTTAGCATTTTCCCTTTTTGCGGAGTCTTTTAGTTTTTACTTGACTTAAGTTAACTAACATATGTTATATCTTATTGCTTCAGGGAGGTTTAATTGGCTCCATGGAAGGCAATTGCCGTTTCTATGATGTTGTAGGTAGGTATATATATGTGTTATGGAATTTTATTTTGTTGTTATTTCCGTAAGAATCTTCTTAATTATGATAAAGAGTACAATATTTGTTTAAAGTGACAATCTGATAAGAATAGCTTTGTGCCATATATTCTTATTTCCTGATAGAGTCCACTCAAAATCCAAGAGTGTGTTGGTCGCTGGTTCCACTTAGGAAAACATGGTTAGCAGAAGAAATATCCTTGAGTAAAACCATGGCCGTATATATTACCTTTATCCCAATGAATTACAATTATTACTATGACTGCAACAAGAGCAAAAACTGATTGTTATGTAAGAAGCAGATATACTCCAAACGCTCATGTACAGCAAACACAATCTCAAACAAGCGTATAGAACTCCTTACACCTTGTACGAAAATATTAAAAGTCAATTTCTAATCCACTTCTAACATTTCTCAAACAATATTATGCTGTCTATAACACTCTACTATTTGAGTATGTACTCATAAAATTTTCTAATGGTTTAATCCAATTGTGAAAAGTAAAGAATTGGTAATTTTACCTATCATAAGCTTTATTTATTTCATGTGGTGCATACAGTTTTGAGGTTATATACTATCATATATTTATATAGCTGAGTCTATGATTTAGATGCATACCAAAATATTTCTTCCACTTAAATATATTAACACCTGTGTGGAAAACTTGGCATATTTGCACACACATATGTAGCTGTATGGTGTTTTCTTAATGTTATATAATCGGTTGCATGTTCCTGATGTATTATACCATACATTTTGGACGGTTAAGTTTTTACTTATGTCTGTTGTAGTCACTGGAACTCCTGCTGGAATCCCAGTCTGCTACCAAAGCAGATTGGTCCTTGGAGGAGGATGCATTGAATTTGAGTTCCTTCTGGCAGTTAATAATTTATCATTTGGAACTGGAAAGTGTGTTTTACTAGATTAGGCTGGAGAGGTGGGCTGTTTCGAGAGTGATACACATTTACTTTGTGCTTGCTTGCTCACTGTCTGGTAGTTGGTTCTGTACTCACAATCAACTCGCAGCTCAGTCAAATGATGGTTACAACTCAAGATGGCAATTGGCAAGTTATGCATGAAAACTTGTACTATAAATTTTTTTCCTGCAGATTCCATAGGTTTTGTCTTTGAATGACAATATTCATGAAGTTTTATTTGATTATTACTTGTAATTTTGTTGTCTTGAAGGCTTATGAACTTTAAATGGTTGTTTCTATGATTTGTGTTTTATCATCTCTTCATGCGCAAGTGTTTGTGCATTTGTTGATAATTTTCTTTGTTTATTGAATGATGCTAAGTAGCGTCAGCACCAGCCTAGGTGGCGGCATATGTGACATTAAATGATAAGTGGAGTTAACGGCATGCAGATGTTACCCACTTGATTTAACTTATTATTTACTACCACACGTATTAGTGTTGAGCACCAGTGGTGCTATATAGCATGAGTAATGCTAGTTTCCCTTGTAACCTTACTGACCGGGAGACTTGGTCCAAAAAAAATTTAAAACAAGGGTGGGGTAAAAAGAGATATACACCCGCACCAAGTCACCCGGTAACTAAACAAGCAAGTGGGAGTAGCATTATTTATATGTCATTACTCTTTGTTTTGCCAAGTATATAGAGCTTTTTCACATTAGAAACCAGTCTTTCATGCTCAACTAGAACTACGTGTATTTAACTATTATTATTACAAGTTACAAATATGTGCAACATCATATATTATTATGTAGGCAAGCTATTCATAACTCGTGATGTATGCAGTGGTTGACATCTAAGTTATACCAACAGTAATCCAGTTTAAAATTCTTGCATGAACTCTATGATACTAATATGCTATAACCTTCTTTGGTTTAGATAATCGTCTGCAATTGGGTGCTCAAATATGCTTAAAGAGGAAGAAGAAATTAACTGGGAAGAGAATAACTGGATTTCAGGTACTTATTTTGCACTCTCTTTTCACTTTTTGATTTGTTGTGTTATTTTATGCGCTGGACATCTTTCTGCATGTTTGTATCACATAGTTGTTCATTGTTCAGTTTTGTCCAAGTGATGCAAACAAAGTTCTGGTCACTTCTGCTGATTCACAAGTTAGATTGCTTTGTGGCACTGATATCATCTGCAAATTCAAAGGTTGAAAGTTTCTTTCTTAAGTGTGCGATTTGCTTTCTATTTTTACTTGACTATCAGGTCTGAGATGATTAGTTTTCTAACACGGGACCTATTAGAAATAGTTAGTATTTTGAGACAAAAATATTGAGATGAGCACATGTTTGGCATAGGCATAAGAAAAACTAGCTTAGTCGCCCGAGTTTGTGGCTCACATTAAATTCACATGGACAACTGAAAATCGCCACTACTATTATATCCACTTAAGAGAAAGTCTAATTTTCATCATTCGCTATGAAGCTATAACTTGTATAACTATTTTATCTAAAAGCATCTCCAATGGGGACACCTACTTTTAGCTATGTGGCTCGGGGAGGGAGGGAGGGAGAGAGAGTAAATTAGTGAATTAAAGAGAAAATAATAAAATAAGAGAGCGAGACACAACAAAGTAGAAAATTTACAATTAAAAATGGGTGGACATTTTCTAGGAGGCTTTCTACTTTTAGAGGGAATGCGGGTTTTCTTCTTGATATGATGTGGCCACATAGGAGAGCAAGTATGCTACGTAATGTCCACATTCCACATGGAAACCCCACTGGAGATGCTCTAAGAATTACAAAGTAGACGGCCCTTTTAGGCTTCTAAAAAGTTAAGTAATCAAGTTTTCTACTCTCACCATGCAGCCAAGATCTCTAAAGTACGAAAATCATGGAGATCAGAAGAATTTATTATTCTCAAATTCTCTTTTTGTGTTGTCCAGGTAATCGAAATTCAGGAAGCCAAGTGCCCGCATCTTTCACATCAGATGGAGAACATGTTGTGTCGACCACTGAAGATTCAACTGTTCGTGTCTGGAGCTATACTGCTCAGGACCAAAAATCATCTCGATCAAAGAACTTGTGGCCCTGTGAGAGTTTCTTGTCACCCAACGCTTCCATTGCTATTCCTTGGTGTGGCTTGAAGAACAAATTAGGAGCACTGCCAGGAAGTATACTGGGAAACGGACATTTCGATGAGAAATTGCTCCAAAAATTGCCTGCGTCTTTCCCCGATTGTTTCACAACAAGCCTTGGGTTCTTTTTGGATGCTTTATATAAGGGAAATGCTACATGGCCAGAGGAGAAACTACCCAAATCAAGTCCGGTGTCAGTTTCACGTTCAATGTGCAGATCTGAGTTCAAGTTTCTAAAGAATGCGTGGCAGAGTGCCATAAATTCTCCTCATTTGTGGGGTCTTGTGATCGTAACAGCTGGCTGGGATGGATGTATCAGAACATTTCTCAACTACGGTTTGCCTATTCGGTTCTGATACCAAATTTGCGAGGACTCACCGTTCTTTTTTACTTGCCGCAACATGCACCAGTGCTTCAGGTTATGTTTCACATGGTGATCGTGACAAATTTGGAGAAAGTCGTGGAACCTCTAATCCTTTTGGCACAGAGGGATCAATAGTACTGGATGGTACTAGTAGAGGAGAAAAAATGTAGTTAGATCTCATTCATTACTATACTATTCAGGCTGTCCAGTACTGTGAATAAGATACATGTCATAGAATGTAACATAATTAATAGAATACCTCAAGAGGTGATGCTAGTTTTGGTCACACAATTCATGGGCAGATGTGTTTTCCACGTTTGTTTGCTGTTAATTGTCAACCCCATAAATTCTTTGATTTATTATCAACAGACAAGTTTCATTTTCTCAATCAAAGAATCAGACAGGAAAATCATGTGACTATGGCCCCAGTTCATGTGCATGTACATGGATGCTACAGTTTCTTTTGTGTAATTGCAACTGTCTGATTGTCTCTGCACGTCCCACCTGAACGTTAAGGGTATGATGTTGCTATACTATACAAAACGCGTATTCAAACTGAGATCAGATACTCAGCGTTAGAGATGATAAATTTTTTGCAGAGTTGCATAAACGCAATTCTATTGATTGAATGATGATGAAAATTGAAGAGTAGAGAAAATTAGTACGACTTTTTACACCTTATGAGATTAGTAAGCACTTGTGCTGCAATTCCAGGTGATGGGAGGTTGAACAAAATGACCATAGACGCTGTCCAGTAGCTTAAAAAGGGAAAATTTCCTGATATCTAAAAGTAACTATTCCATCTGGATTAATTAAGGGCTTCAGTTTGAACCCCTTCTATGAGTTCTTGGTACACTTGATGCCGTAGAAATTTTTCCACAACTTATATGCTTTCTAGATATGCACGTAATCATAGCATGGCATGCAATAATTAGAATTCATGAAGAGGCAATATATAATTGTAGTTAATTATGTTTACGTCAAATTCCACTGACTATAAAGCTTGTTTGATCCTCTTTATTCTCTCAATTTATAAATTTATCTACTACTGATTTGATATTTGATTTGACAATTATTCAATTACAACCACATATTTCATACATTTTTACATTTTTAATACACATTCTACCTCTCTCTTCATTATAATTTCCTCAAATAAATAGGATCAAACAAGCTCTATATATAGTTCTTCCCTTTTTGTTGTTGGGTTGCGGCTGACGTAATAATGCGTTCTCCAGTTGGCAATGGACCACATATCGAGGTATGTTACATTAACTCTACTAGTGGAACATGTGGTATACTTTTATATTCTCTTTTCTTAAAGAAAGTGTCAAAAAGATTCTTGAATATATTGCAGGTGACCTATGATAGCAAGAAGAATGAAGGATTAGAGGATAGATTTAAAATGCCTCTTCTTGTTTGTGTCCCGGGAGAGAAGGCCATCGCGACCCCATGGCTTCAAAGCCGGCGCCCACTGACTGTAATTGTAATGTGTTTGTAGTACACATATGCTTTTTTTTGCACTATATATATATATGTTGGAAACATCTTCATCTTGTACGCATGACATGAATAAAAGAAAGAAATTGTGCAATATATAATATACAATTTATCATCCAACCTTACGTCTTATGATTTTTGTTCACAGGACTTCTCCATTTTCATCAACTGTGCGCGCCGTCCTTAGTTTCCCTTTCCTGTCTACATTACATATGTCGGAATAGCTTGACTTTCCATGTATGGGTATCGAATTTACATTAATCTGGTGTCTACATACATAACCTACATTTTTGCACGTACAGAGACCTATTATGAACATTAACAAAGTGTTTGGCAACTGCTGTTGATTATAATCTTGATTATAATCTGCCACACAGTATCATTTCATTGGTTTCACTTTTTTCAAAAAGTAAAAGTTAAGCCACAATTATTTACTTTTTACAAAAACAACCAATAAAATGATGACATGTCGCAGATTGTAATCTAAATTATAATCCTATGTAGTTGCCAAACACTTTGTAAGTTAACTCTAAAAACACTTTACATAGAATGCACTTGGTAATACATGTTAAACTTTATGTTCATTTTTATATACAAATAGTATTATTCAGCTAATTAGTATCTGTTTTATTTGGCTGCTAAGCGATTGAGGCACTTTCTTTAAAAAATAATAATAATAAATAATATCAACAATGTTTTATCTATACATTTATTTGTTTTTTTATTTTGACTCTCTTGGCGTCATTTCTTTCAAAAACACACTTGCAAAGTTGCATTGATGTAGATGTGTTATGTGGGATTCACAAGCAATATGTATATGGTTTCTCTGTCTACATACTTTTCTCATGATTAGACTAAGCTAAATGAGTTAATTATTATTCCACTTATTATAACAATTAATTAAGAAGAGAGTCAAACATCAGGAATTCTATTACAATTAAATTTGATGAGAGCTATTTTTTTTTTCTATTATTATCATTATTAAATAGCTAGACTATAGGGTATAACACGTGTGAATTTCACAATATATCCAAAATAAAAAAAATCCACTAATAAAAATAAAAAAGTCCCTTTCAAAAAAAATAAAAAATAAAAAGGTGTTGTGTTTTTTGTTTATATATACTTTACATAATAACCGACGTGATATCAGCATACGAACTTTAGGATTTCGTTAAAACTCAATAATGTACATGAATTTTCTTCATTATTTCTGAATACGCCGTCATTATATTTTATATTTTAAAATAGAATGGTGAAGATCTTTTAGTATTTGTTGCTTTTGTGAAAAACTAGATTCTCACTTGTACGTTGCACTAGGAAATTAGCAGTTCACATAATAATAAAATCAAATTTATAATATTTTTTTAGGAAATTCTGAAACGGAAATCCTACGTAACTATTTAACCTTTAAGTTAATTAGATTTTCACCCGTGCGTTGTACGTACAATACTAAAATAAATTATATGTAATGATTAATTCATAATATTGAATAACGTATGATGATAGGCATTTGTCGTGAACTAATATTTGTTAATTATAAACTATTTATCAGAAACTATTTTATCTAATATTCCGAAATATGTAAATAAAGCCTGCATGATGAGAATAAAAAATTATTAAATAATTACAAAATAAGCAATCATGAAGCAATCCAATTTATTAAGGACAGTTTTTGAAATAAGTGGTTATAATAAAATGATAAATGCACCTATCTAGAATAAACTAATTCTATTTGACAAATGATAATATTATTCCGCAAGAATTATTTTAATTATCTCCAATTTTTATATGATAAAAATCTATTTAATTAAATAATAAACTAATAAGATGTGACTTGAGTAGATAGCAAAAGCAATTAAAAATGATTAAAAAAATAAACTATTATATAAATAACACCTCCATTTACTTGATTTTGTTTCAGAATCCAAATACTTTTAACAGGAAAACAAATGATATTTAAAAGACGACATAAGCTATTAAATTCAGACAAAAACTATATATAAAAATCTGCTAAACATGGAGCCCTTCCAATATCGGAGATTATCACAAAACCAGAATCTTGTCTTGAAGTTAAAAGAAGATAAGAGAAAATTGAAACAGAACAATCAAATCAATTTAAATCAAAATAATAAAGATATAGATGACGGCAAGAATTACCGCAACGTATCTACAAAGTCTAAAATATCCCTCAAAATACAGTTTTTGGCAGGAAAATTGTGTTACAACTGTAACGCATATTACTTTGACTTATATATATATATACTAGATTCTCACATGTGCGTTGCACGGAAAGAATTAGTACCAAATAATCTGAACTTTTTACACCAATTTAAATTGAACTAATAATTGTGGTCACCGCAAATAAATATCTTCAATTTTTTTTTTTAAACTCTTGCCGCGAGTTCGATTAATGCCACGAAATGAAATAGTTATTAGTTGGAGATATCATATACTTCAAAAATACTTTTTTTTATTAATTAATAGAGCTAGAGAAAACTTTTAAACAATAACCTATTAATAATAATCGGACATGTAAAACAAAGGAATAAAGATGTTATAAATTACTAATATATAGATAACCCCGTCCATATCAAGGGGCATTACAAATAATAATCTTAAGTATTTTGAATTCGATGACATTGACAAAAATCCAAGCTATTATGTCACTGGAAATGGCTCAAGCAAAATTGATGATGTATTGGTGAATGCACATTTAACTTCAATCTTCTCGTTCTGATTAGCAGACATCCCTACTCTACAAATCTGCAACTACTTGGGACTCTCACCGATGTTCTCCAGACCGATAGATGGAAACAGTAAAGGTTGATAAAAATGGAAACAGTAAATAAGTATACAAATTAAAATTCCAATAAATATAAAGATATATATTATAGAATACCTAACATGGAGAGATTAGAATTCCAATAAATACTTAACCTGAAGAACAAAGAGCCAATTAACCTCTTTTGCTAGATTTTAAAGTCTCTCCAAGGTCATGAATTATAGCTGGGTACATGACAGGAAAATATGCATCTTACCTCTTGTCTATCAGGAAACAAAAACATGACATTTATATTTTTCACCAAAAAATAATAGATTAATAACGAAGATCAAGGCCAAAAACAACCAACAAAATCCAACATGGCAAATACCAAATATCAAGGTCAAAAATCCATTACAGCCAATCAACCCAGCAAAATGTTCTTAATACTATCAGTTAAAAACACCATCAAATATTATATAAAAATTAGTAATCCAATAACACCAAAACCAAACATCAAAATAAACAAAGTGCCACCATCCAAAAGCATTAAATCAAAGTTTTGAAATGTCAACCCAAGAACCACAAGCCAGAAATATAAAATAAAGTGTTTTTGCTTTCTCCAACACAATTCCGCTGAGTGATTAAATGAAACAACTAAATGATTAAATGAAACAATAATTAATGATAAAGGTTAAAACTATGTCTAATATACAAACATGCAAACACTCAGTGAATGAGCAAAAGAACAATAAAATAAAATATAAAATTTAGGTCACTCACCTCTTCGTTGACAAACAAAAATTCCATAGAGTATACGTCATTCGGATTCTTCCAACAAGGCACGCACCATTTGTACAGCACTCTCACCAGAAGCGTCCACTTGGATCTCCGATCATCCACGTCCTTGATAAGGTTCTACACAGACTCATTGGATAAGGTTCTACACGTCCTTGATAAGGTTTAGGTGATGGTCGGAGGCCGATGAATCGATAAAAAAATCGAGGCTACACCATCCCCATAAGTTAACGAAAACGTGTAACATTCTGAAAATTTTTACAAATTAAGGTAAGCAACGAAATTGTTGTTTTGAAAGAATTCCTTGAATATTATTATAAGATTGCTTGAAGATTAAAATATTATTATTGAATTGATGTTAAAGAAAGATCTTGGTTGATAATTGACATAAATTAAAGTGTAATGACTTAATTGACATGAATTGAAGAGTGTAAACTTGATTGAAAGATAATACAAGGGGAAGGACTTCTTGGGCAATTTCCTGATAAGTGTGCGTCGCCACATCGCGCCACTTGTCATGAGGTGATTGCGCCACTTATCATGATATGATTGGCGCCACTTGTCACGTTGTGATTTGCGGAATTCAAAAGTTATTAAAATTAGCTAAATCCTAACTATTATATATAGAAAGTTAAGAATTTCATTTTTCTCTCAAACCGTTTCCCTTTTTCTCTCCCGAACCCCAAAATTCGTCAAAATGGCCTTGGGAAGGAGAAAACCAATAGAAACCCGCCAAAATACCTATTTGTCCTTTGAAAAGAGTCCCTTACCATATATGGAAGGATTATAGCTTGAAAGATAGATTTAATTGAGGAATATCAATGCTTTAAGGATACTTCTTCACGTGGATTATTCGAAGAATATTTAAGGTGAGTAACCTAATACTTTGATTCCTTTTCTACATGCATAAAGTTTTGATAAGATAAATGTGTATTTGATTGATGATTTGGATGAGACAAACATGGATTTGAATGCATTATTATTGAAAGAAAGATTGGTTTATTGCATTTGTATCGCTAGTTAATGCTCTACCCGTTTTGAATTGCTTTGTGATTGTATGGCCTTAGCCATTCTGAATTGTTTCCTGCACTATAAACTATTCAATGATCCCGGAATATGGAAGATTAGTGTGGTGTTTGTTTTGAATTGGAATCTCAGTATGGGTCCACCGGGGTTCATTGTGGATCCACTTAATTGAATTGAATCTGGTGCGCACCACGGGTAGTAGTTTAACTAGTGATAGGGTCCTTTTGTGCATTGAAAAGCTTTGTACATGCAATGATTTTCTTGGAAATGAGTTTTATAAACGAAAGGTGAATAAAAGGATTGTGTTATTCACTGAGTACGTTGTACTCACTCCCCACTTATTACAATTTTTGTAGATAATTGGAGTCATAACAATTGAAAGGCAAGACAAGTTGGGAGTTGGATCGTACTCGTGAATGGGAGTAGAGTTGTGCATGTGGTGTAAACCTGTTCTTGAAACTATCACGAATTTATTACTTTTACGCACACCTCTATAATATATATGTTTTTACATCTTATAACATATAAGAAAATATTGAGTTATAATCTTTATATTGATTTGAGCTCTACTTCTCACATTAAAAGTTTTCTAATGATTTGGGCACACCTTGGTAATCAATGAAATATATCTATCAAGACAACTTCTTGTGTTCTATATATTTTTGAAAACCTAGCTTAAATAATTCTTTAAGAGATTGACGATTTGTTAACTTATAAAATTATCTTTGTCTATTAAACTCTGTAAGATAAGATAAATTGAATTATTCCGCACGTCCCGTCCCCGTTATTTGAATAAAAGCTTCCGCTACAGAATTTGTAAATTTCCCTAAGATATTCGAAAAATATTGTAAAGTTAGCGGGGGCGTGACAAAACCCCTAAATTTATCCAATTACTTTTTGTAAAAAATATCATGAACAAAAATCGATAAGGCAAAACACATTACAAGAACCCTAACTAATAAGAATCTAAGTTTAGATATAGAACCCCATCGATTCATCTAGTTGAATCGACTATGAATCTCGGCCAAATACATCTCTAGCTAACTTAGGAAGCTGGTTCCATTGAGAACCTTCTCAAATAATTAATCAAAATAGATAACCCAAATATATCAATAAAACCATAATAGATAAGCCTTCGGATTCGATAATAGACTCCAGTAGATTCATCCAGCTGAATCAACCCTCGTTCGCTGCCAGAACGAAGCCCATCGGGATTAGAAAACCCTGTACCCACGAGAAGATCGGCAAATAGGCATCGAAAAACAAACGAAATGGTTGAAGATAAGATAAACATAGAAGAACATATAAGACTCTGAATTTCGTAGGCATGTTGGGAATTAGCAAATAGGAGAGAGAGGAAGAGAGTGATTGTTTCAAGCGGCCAAAGGGATGAAGAGACAATATCTAAAGAAATAAATAAATATTGATTTTGACCGTTCTAGGTACACCGATAGACATAAAAAGACTACTATACCCCCACTTAAAATAGTTTCAATAGTAAAACTTTACCGCAGCACCTCTCATTTAATATATATATATATATCTTTGTATTTAATTTTGAAGAATATTTAAATGCATTCTATTTAATTTGTTGCTGCTTAGTAGAATTTCAAATATGGATAGATTATTAATCACGCTTCGTAATCGAAATACATGATAAACAAAAACTAAGTCGACAAAAAGACAATTATATAATAATCATAATTATAAAATACACAAAAAATTATTGCATTTGATTTTTAAATTATTTTCGAGAAAATAAATCTATTAATAATATTCATGAGTACTTCTATAAAACTAGATAAGGCTCTTTATAAAAGATCTTTACCCTTATTTGACACGAATATAATAAAAGCAACCCCACACAGTATGGGGCTACTTTTGTTATATTCGTGTCACATCAGGGTAAGGCTCCTTATAAAGGAGTTTTATCAATCTTCTTAGAAAATTTCATATATATATAGTTAAGTTGTGGTACATTTGTACCGCATATTTCCGGCCAAAAAATTTGTTTATAGGGTTTTTTCTGACATTTTATTTCCTATTCGTAACTTGGGTAATATTCTGAATTTTTCAATTTTTTTAATTTTTTATTCTCTTATGCCTTATCCATTTCTCTAATATTACATCATATCTTTCCCAATTTAGTTCTAATCTCTTATGCACACACACACAAAAAACAAAATAGTCTCGTTCTCTCACCATACGTCTAGCGGGATTCTCCCGCCAGATACACACATATGGGGTTGTTTTATAGCAGATCAACTCACATAGAGTTTGTCCAATTATCTCAGCCACATGTGCATCTCTTGCCATTGAAATTAACTTTATAAATAATATGAAGTATATAATAAAATTATAAGATTACTACATAACTATACATTAGATTAGGCCTATTTTTTTCCCTATACCTATTATTACGTTCTTTTATACTCTAGCAATAATTTTTTTTAATGCTTAAAAAGCCTTTATTGAACTTAAATCAATTTCATTTACTTTTTTTTTAGTATATGAAATAAAAAAAACACAAACCTAAACATCTAAATTTCAATTAACTCTCGAATTTTGCTCTGACATCAATCGTATGTTTTAATTCCATGCCTTTTACGCTGATAATTAAGTTTGAGTTTTTTTTTAATAGATTAGATCAGGCCATAGTATATATGCAAACTATTTTTTGTTAATTGTGATGATATGATCAAGCATTATATAATAAAATTAATTTCACCAATCAATTTAATAACTAATAAACAACTTAAACAATGGATAAATTTGATTATCTAATTATCTACCAATATATAAATATCCACTTGCTTGAAATTTATAGTTTATAATCAATAGAAATTAAACGTTTATCGTCAGTTCAAATTAATTGAAAATTATAATTGTAATTTTTTTCTTAATTTTTTCTGATATGAATATTAATCATTACGACTACTTTTATGTATTATTTTTTAAGAAAATTTTATGTATTATTAATTTATATCATCTTCATACTGTCTGGTTTTATTGTTTCAAATAAAAAATATTTTTAGATTATATGACACCGACCAACTAATAATTATTTCTTACAATGTCATTTATCAAAATTAGTGTCAAAAAATAAAATAATATTTATTTGTGATAATGAAAGCAGTTAGATTAAATTTTGTTGTAAATTATAATTGCTTTAATATGACAAAAACAAAATTACATTATTATTTAATTAATATTAAAAATTAATTATTCTTAATTGAATAACACAGTCTTATAAAATTTCATCCCAAGGAAAATCCACTGTCTGAACGGGAAGAACATCGCACAAATTGCACGTTTGAAAAACATTATTATTCTTACTGCTTACATGGAGTATCTATATTATTATCATTCTTTAAATAAATATATACACAAAAGGACAAAAATTGTCGGCTATGCGGATACAATTGAGACACGGAGGAAAAAAATGAAAACGAAAAGGTCAAATGGAGAATTTATTCTTGTTGGTAATCATTGCCGTGTTTCCATGACATTAATGTTGCGTTTGAGTTCATAATAGTATATCCTATTGGTTTATTTTTAAAAAATTCAATAGTGATAAGTTCAATTTAACGAATAAAATGTCTAGGGGTTTAACCAGATTTATAGCTTAATGGAATTATTACTTTACCACATTTAGCATCTTGATGGTGTCATTCATTTTATCCTAGTTAAACCATTGGTCATGAATCTTATTTTTTTTCCTAGAATTTTTATTTTTCAGAATTTTCTGTCACCGAGAATTAGTAATAATAATAATATACTTTGTGGGAAAATAATAATGTGTATTTAATTATTTTTTACTTATTTAAAATAGTTTTCGACTCCTTAGAAGGGGGGGGGAAGGCTTTTGGACTCTATTAACAAAACTTTTGGAAACTATTTTTGAATACTTTAATATGCTTGTTAATAGAGATGCATGAGCCTTATAAGAATAAAGCTAATTTAATTTCATTTCAAGACATAATTGGAAGAACAACGCGGTCTCAATTCATAGTTAATTTGCCATATTTTCTTTTTTCCCAAAAACCACAAGAATAAAAGAAACAAAAGAAAAACATATAATTGATAATTGACAAGTTTAATCTTTTTGTAATACACAAATCGGTAAATTAATTGGTGAACTAATATAAAAGTTTATCATTACTCTTTAGTCGTGATTGTTACTACTGCTACTTAGATTTATTTATTATTATATATTGTTCGCGGAATTGATATTGATATATATTAAAGAGCTCCAACTTCCTCTTGTCCGCCCTACCCGGCTCTGTGTTTTTTGCTATATATCTAACAGGGAATTTGCTCCCTTTCTCTGTATCTGACACACTGACACACACTCAGTGCTGTGGAGGAGAAAAAGGCAAAATGGGAAGGTCCCCTTGCTGTTCAAAATTGGGCCTGAAAAGAGGACCATGGTCAGCTGAAGAGGACACTCTTTTGTCCAATTACATTCAACTACACGGTGAAGGATATTGGAAATCTCTTCCTCAGAAAGCTGGTATCGTTTCAATTTCTGGGCAATTTCCCTCCTTCGCTGCTTTTCTTTAAACTGAATAGCTAGAATTTAATTTGTTAGTTACTAATTTTACTTGATGATGGATGATTTCCAGGGCTGTTCAGATGCGGGAAGAGCTGCAGACTGAGGTGGATGAACTATCTCCGGCCAGGGATCAAGAGGGGCAACATTTCTTCTGATGAAGAAGACCTCATATTTAGACTTCATAAGCTTTTGGGCAACCGATGGTCGATTATTGCCGGAAGATTGCCAGGTCGGACGGACAATGAGATCAAAAACCACTGGAATACCCATCTTCTTAAGAAGCTAAACAATGCCGTCACCAAACCAAAAGCCAAAAAAGAGACACCAAAACCCCCTAAACACCCCAAGAAACCAGAGCAGGCAGCGCCACCGCCACCTAAGACCACTGTTTATGCGCCAAAGCCCATTCGGGTTTCATCAGATTTTCCAATAAGTAACAGCTATGACAGCTTATTAATGAGTGGCTCTGTTTCATCATCAAATGATCAAGGAGATAGTAATAATAATGTGGTAAAGGATAACGCGATTAGCCAAGTTCCAGGGTCCCTGCTTCAACTGCTAGAAAATGATGAACCTGATTATCATCAAGGAATAATGGGAGTTTATTACGGTGAAGAGGATATGGATTTTCTTAATCTGCCATTTACCGATCACTCAGACGCATGCAACCATGTCAACATGCTGGAGAAAGTCTATGATGAGTACTTACAACTTCTCCACTAAAAAGTTGAACGGAATATTTCATCTGAAGTCCTTTCAAAATTGCAAATAGATATCTAACCTTTTATTTTTAACAGAGAAGTCAGAGTATATTTTTTTATACAAGCGAGGAACGACCGTAAGTTCAACCATTTACTTACTTTGTACATTTATTTTATTTGTGAATGGGAGTTATTTTTTAAAATTAAACTATAGGGGCTTGGCTTTGAGATCTCAAGGGCCATGGGTGATCACTTGATTGGGCCCCTTTTCAAAAGCATTAGATTAAGTGCCGTTTTAATGATTTAATTTTTGAATAATTAACTATAATATCTAAAAAATGGGCAAAATAGATACGCATTTTAAAAAAATCAAAGGAATTTTCGTTCCAATAAACTTTAATACTAATCATTTTTTTTTTAAATTTCTCAGAATATATATATATATATATCAATCATTTTTAAGAGAGTTGATCATATTACTGTTTAAAAGTAATACACATAATGACTAAAGCACTAAATTAGGGGCGCTTTCTTATAAAATTGTAATGTGAAATTTGTATTTAATGTTTGATAATAATATGAGGCATCTATTATTATTAAATGGAAACATTAAAAGTTTAAATTGGTTCTTAAAGAAAATAAAGTAATTAACATGTTGGTATGAACATCTGAACTTTTGACTTATAAGTAAAGATAGAAACTTAGTTTAAAATACTTTTTTTTTATAATTTTATCATTTGAATATATGTTTGAATATAAGTCAGAGCATTTTGGCTATACAAGCAAGGAAGGACTGTAAATTCATCCGTTTACTTACTTTTTACATTTATTTTATTTGAAACGAGAGTTAAGTTTTATCCCAATTTATATATAAAAAAACTATAGGGGGTCGGCTTTCAGATCTCGAGAGCCAGGTAAACATTTGATTGGGACCTTTTTCAAAAGTATTAGATTAAGTGCCGTTTGAATGGTTTAAATATTGAATAGTTAACTATGATATCTAAGAAATGGGCAAAATAGACAGGCATTTTAAAAATATTCAAATGAATTTTCATTTTAATAAGCTTTAATATTAATCGTTTTTTTAACTTTCTCAAAAAAAAAAATAAAGGTATTGATCATTTTTAAGATAGTTGATTATATTATCGTTTAAAAGTAATGCAAAATTTGTATTTAATGACTAAAGCACTAAATTAGGAGCGTTTTCTTGTAAAATTGCAATGCAAAATTTGTATTTAATGTCTGATAATTAATAGGGAGCATCTATTATTATAGTATTATTATTATTAAATGGAAACACTAAAAGTTTAAATTGGTGCTTAAAGAAAATAAAGTACTACATACATCCCAAAAAGATAGTCATATTCATTTTTTCACATATATTAAGAAAAATTCATTTAATTTATTAATTATTCCACTTTAATAATTTTATTTTTTTATAACTATGTATATTAAATAACTGCATATAAGAGAACTAATATTTCAACTACTTATTATAAAGGAAACTGAACAGTATTTTGGGATTGATGAAAAAAATTGGACTATCTTTTTGGGACAGAGGTAGTAATTAACATGTTGATATGAAGATCTGAACTTTTAACTTAGAACGTGTTTGATTACCAATAGTTTTCTATAGAAAATGAGTTTTTCCACTTAAATTATTACTTTTGTAGTGTTTGATTGATATTTTTTCTGGGGAAAATATTTTCTAACCGTTGATCACGTGACCACATTTTCCTTGAAAATAAGGAAATTATTTTCCTGTTAGGGGTGTAGGTTTTTTATTTTCTAGGTAATTCACATTTTTTCTCCGAAATTTCACTTTCAATCAAATGATTTGCAATTTATTTTCTATGGAATTCAATTACCGGTAATTTAATTGATAAGAAAATATTTTCTTTCCTAATAAATTACGTGCTTGCAATCAAACGCACCCTTATAAATAAAGATAGAATCTTTGTTTATACATTTTTTTTTTAATTTTATCATTTGAATATATGTTTAGAAAAACTCCACTGTAACCTATTTGACACTTTCTAACTAAGGCCCTAAGCGGCTGTCTTGGTTGCCTATACTTAGGTCCTGCCTTGATAAACTATAATTTTCACCTTTCAAATAATTGGTTAATTTTTCACAAAAAAAAAATTAGTTTAAAGAAATCTACTTTAAAAAAAAAAAGAAATAATAATCTATATATAATTAAGAGACTTATGTCCCTGGTATATTTTTTTCCGCCTAAAAGTGGGCACCATAAGAGAACTGATGATGTCATAATTTTATTTTATTTTATATTTTGGTATTAATTAATTAATTTCTTAATTTTTTTGGTTTTATTTATTTCTGTTCCTCAAATCTCGCATAGAATTTTCCAATTGCAATTCAATATTCCTCGCTTATTCCTTATTTCTATTCCCCAAATCTCATATAGAATTTTCCAATTTCATGCAATCCTCATCATCAATGTGAAAATCTTTTGATTCATTCGTTAATTCTGTCAAAATACGTTTTTGAATCAAATCGCATAGCTAATCGTGTCCCTAATCAATTTTCTAATCTGGCGAAAAAAATTGATTCACTATTTTATTTATCTTATTGATTTGTTTCCACTTAATCAATTCATAAATTGGTCCCAATAATTCTCTTCTTCGTTTGTGTGCCCATTCATTTTTACTTTATTCGATATTGTTTCTAATGATTTTGATTTTGATTTTAGTTTGATAGGCACATTGGGAAGATAAATGGCGTTTGTCTATGTAAGAGATAAATGGTGGAGAAGGAAGCAAATAGAAGAGAAATGAAGAATGTAATAGCTCTCATCGAAGCCGCTGCTCTTCTTGCTGTAGCAGTCAGCAAATGCCAGCAATAAAAATCGCAGGAAAAGATGTTTTATGTTCATGTTTTAAGATTGTTTTCTTTCCCAGGAGTAAATGACAGAGCCCCTGGGTTCCTTAGAAAATTCACTATTTATTTTGACTTGTGGATTTTGTTTCGAGTGAATTGAAATCTTTTTATGTAAAGGGGACTTTTTTCCCCTTTTTGGGCACGAATGTCTGTGTGTTTTGCCAATGTATTTTAGTACTTTTTGTTCTGAATGGGAGAGTTTACATATCAAGATGTCTCTGGTTTGTTGATTTATGTTATGTTGAGAATGATAGAATTTCTTCTTTGGCCACTTCGTCCTCTAGGTTATTATAAGAGCGGGCACATTGGGGGGAGAGTGAAAACTTCAAAAAATTGGTTGCATTCATAAAAATTTCAATTCTAAAAGACTGGCTCCGGTCATGATTCAAGACGTCACCTGGAGGGTTCATTTGGAGAACATATGACAAGCTACTTATACTGCTAAGGTTGTTCTTTCTACGTCAATAACTACTTATCAATATTGGCACAGATTGTTAAATTCTAAGAAGCTTATTGATGTTGGGTTTTCTAGGTTTAGTGCAAGAATGACAACGAGCCGGACAATAAAGTTGTACAATTACCATATCAAACGGCACTCCCAGGTTTTGGAAGATTGAGCCCCATGATGTTCCTGCATTACTCATTTGCTGCGGAATTAATTGAAATTGTTTGTTGTTGCACTAGACATTGATGAGAATGATGTAGAGCACTAGCTGCTACCGAAGGAGGATTTTGTGGATGGCAAAAATCTCGAAACTCATGAAATCACGGACTTCTATAGTTTCTACGCACTCTTATCTTCTATTCTATTTTGGGCAACCAAAACCATTCTACTTTGAGGCTCCTTATCTTACATTGTGTCGACTGAGACTTCGTTGCTTTGGTTAATAAATGATGATACTCTTACAGTGGCCAAGAAGAAGGATTTTGATGTTTCAATGCTTTGGATGTTATGCATGACGAGACATCCTTGAAGGAGCTCAAGTTTGGCCTGGGGGACAGAAAACTCCATACTATCTTTACAACAATCGACTAGAATATGTTTTGTTCAAAAAAATGTGTGCTTTGGGTAATTCAGTTTATGTATTTTTATGTATTTTGATGCAAGTTTCCTGGAATCATTGTGAGTTTTAAGTATTTAAATTGGTGGTTTACATCTATCTTGATTATTAGTTTTCTTTTCATTTGATTCGAAAAAAAAAAACAGAATTCTTTTCATTTTGCTGTCAATTTTAATAAAATAGTAAAAATTAATTAATTCTTTACTTTGGATTTTATTTCTTATTCGAGGCCTTGGTATATGGATTTTAATTAATTTAAAAGACCTTAAGATTTAACTAAAATTGACACACACACAAAGACATATAGGTGGTCAACTCAATTATCTATATTTCTAATATGTTCGTCTGATGTTACTAAGGTCTTTTAGTTACTAATTTCAATTCACTGATATATGTAATTTATTAAAATTTGGGCTGTTTATTTTAGGCTTATTTTTCATACTGTTGAGTTCAACTTGAACGCTTTTATTTATTTCAATATCCTCAAACTACGTTTTATTTGGTAATCTGGTGCAACGCACGGGTCGGAAGAGACTAGTTATAAATAAATAAATAAAGTTTAAAGAAAGCACAGGTTCAACGTACTGAGTTCTAGAGCTAAACCATCTAGGTCCCTTCAGCGGCCTATAACCAATAGTTACGAGGAACCCCCCCCCCCCAAAAAAAACTTTTTTTTTTTTGCTTGTAGAAAATGAAAATAAAAATTCAGTTGCACTTACCAATAATTGTTGTCAAAAACATTTTTAGTTTTTACTTTTTATTGTTCTATTGCAAAAACACATGCCAAACTATAAACTATGCAAAACGTTATACTTAATTTGTGAAAATATAATTAATTCCAAACTCTATTATTTTCTATAATAAAGTGTATAATATCTGCTTCTACACGTTAATTCAAGTTTCTTTTCAATGTTCACATGATTAG